>JAPKLW010002555.1:47183-79015 GCA_026898455.1 Plectranthus barbatus
ATAGATAAGTGAGTGAAATAATGAGCTTATCAAATCCCCCAAACTTGAACGTTTGATTGTCCTCAATCAATAGGCAAGAAAGAAATCAAAAGAGACGGATTGCCTCACAAGATTCATCAATCGTGGTTAAAGTGCAATGCCTCACAAGATTCATCACAGTCAAGAACCAAGAATCCACTACCCACAAGCAATTTGAAAGAGACGGAAAATTCATCAATCGTGGAAGAACTCACAGGACGTGTATTACTCAACTCTCAAGTGTTTAAGGTAAAGAAGAAAGCACTCAAAAACATGTATGAAGAAATTTCTACCGTAGGCTTGCATATTTTCTAATTTCTCCACTGCTAGAATGTGCACACAAGTCTAGAATCAAAAAGGACTTTCGAAAGGTTGTAAAGTAGGCTTTTCTGATAAGGTAGGGAAATGTGGCCAAGTGACTAAATCAATTGAGTTCATGACTCTCAACACATCCAACCACTATCTATAATCATCCACCTCATCTCCTTATATACATCAACAAACTCAAAATATTTTTTTTACTAGCTCATTTTGAATCTCTTATGCTCGTTTGATAATTTTGTATCCTTTTCTTTTCAAAGAGCTTATGAGAATTTGAATTATTTCTTTGAGATTCTTTTTCACACATCTTTTCACCACTAATTTATCATATCTTATCACCAATTCACCAATCAACCCCATACATACCACAACTCAAGACACGAGTGAGACAATACTTTTCTTAATCTCATAGACAAGGAAAGAAAAATTGTACAAGCTCAAAGTGGCTAACTAGGGAAAATTTTATTGTGAAGGGATAGTGTTTAGGATATTGGGTTAACAAAGATGGCCTAATATCATCTCCTAAACTTGTGCACACTATGCAGTCTCAACACAGAAAATAGGCAAGTTCTAGAGAAATCAAAACACACATGTGAATCTCACATCAAACGAAATAAAGTCTCAAATTTCTCACACAAGGGTTCAAAAATTTTCTTCCACAATCAATTTCAAATTAGCTCAATCAGCATGCAAGTATAAGTGTCAGATCAGTCCTATCATGCAGTATTCCACATTCATAGGCATCTAACCAAAATCTCAATCAATTCAAACTCAACCCTCAATCAATTCTAATCTCACAATCTCATTCAGGTTATCTCAAAACTCAAAAATTTTCCCCACAAAATAGCATAAAATAAAAAAGTACGAAAAATTAAAGACAAAAAGCAGAATAAATAAAAGATAGGACATTCCATCTCTTGTCCACATCCCCCCAAACTTATTTCCAACTCGAAGAGTGGAATAAGTTTGAAAATCAGACAAAAGAGGGAACAATACCTGGTAGTTGATCTCAGACATCAACTTTTTATCCCTCGGAGTCTCCAAGTCACCACTAGGGAGGTCGGGTCCCGATAGGTCTTTTCGTGACCTCCTTTCCATCTTTTTTCCAGAAGGACTTTGTGCGTGCATAATGAGGGGTTGATCCCCTTGATGTCTCTCAATGTCCCCCCAATGGCGGACTTGTACTTCCGTAGAACTCGTAGTAATTTTTCCAACTTCCCATACCTAAGGTGTGTCACAAGCATCTTGAGTTCCAGAACCAGCGGATCAGAGTTAGATGGCAGCTTTCCCAGGTTTGCGTCGGTTGACATAGATGAAACTACCGCGATCCCTTTTCTACGTCGCGCTGCTTCTGCCGATGAAAACTTCGTGTCTGACTTTCTTCGTGTGTCGATCGACGTGACTGTTACATCAATTGACATGGCTCCTAAGGCTCCGTTGATCGACGCACGGTGTGCATCGATCGATGTGGAGGCATTTCCACGTTTTCCCTTCTTTTTCTGGCTGCATCGGCTTGGACACCGCTCCCGTTTGTTCTCTTTTTCATGTGTTATTCCCTCGGATACGTCCAGCTCCATCACCAAATCCACAAGCTCATCGTCCGCCTTATCCGAATCTGAAGACAAACACAAAGAGTGTAGTAAGCAGTTCTCCAGAAAATCCAGATCAGTTTTAAGAGAAGGAAAGAGAGAGGAGATCACCGAATTTAAACAATTGATCATGTGGCACTCTTCCTGGTAGCTCCCTTCATTACGCTTGTAGATGGGGAAGGTGACCGACTCATCATTAACTCGGAATGTTAGTTTTCCGTCTCGAATGTCAATCAATGCTCCAGCAGTCTTCAAGAAAGATCTCCCCAAGATTAGCGGGATATTGTGGTCTTCTTCCATGTCAAGCACCACGAAGTCTGCTGGAATGATGAAGTCCTTCACCTTCACAAGTACGTCATCTATGATGCCTCTTGGGTAGGACACCAATCTGTCAGCCATCTGCAATGATTTGGTCTTTTTTTTTATGCTCCCGATCTCTAGTCGCTTGAAGATTGACAACGGCATTAAGTTGATGGATGCACCAGAATCGCAAAGGACCTTCCCAAAGGTCTCTCCTCCAATAACGCAGGGGATCGTGAAGGATCCTGGGTCCTCTCTCATCAGTGGCATCTTCTTTTGAATAATCGTGCTGCATTCCTCGAACAAGTTGACCCTCTCGTGCTCTATGAAGGGTCTTTTCTGAGAGACCATATCCTTTAGAAACTTGATATACCCCGGTATCTCTCGTAGTGCCTCAATCAGCAGGATGTTGATGTTTACTTTCTTCATGTTCTCTAGAAACCGTGCAAATCTCTCGTTCATCTTCGTTTTAGCAAAGCGCTGCGGAAACGGCAAAGGAGGTTTCTTTAGTGGCAGAATGGGAGCGAACGTTGATCGACGTGGATCAGCCTCGATCGATGTGGCCTTTGATGTTGCGTCGATCGATGGGGACCCCGCGTCGATCGGCGGGGCTGTGTCTGCGACGACTTCTTCGTCTTGCTTGGCTTCTCCTTCCTCCCGGGTATCTTTCCCTGCCTGCTTTGGCCCTCCATACGATTTTCCCCCTCTCAGAGTGATGGCATTCACTTGGTTCCTCTGATTCTGATTCTTGGGGTTAATTTGAGTGTTGCTCGGAAGTTGCCCCGGTTTGTGCTGGGCTCCGAGAGCATTGGCGATCTGGCTGACCTGAGTTTCTATAATTTGTACATGCTTCTGCACCTGGTCTACTTTAGTATTCACGCTAGCAATTTCTCGCTCCAATCTCTCCACTTTGTCTGTAGACCCTAGCATGAACTTAGCCAAAATCTCCTCAAGATTAGGCTTCTTCTTCTCCACTTCTCCATCTTGCACTGCAAACCCAGGTGGTGGTTGCTCCATGGCTTGGGGGTTCACGTAGGAAAATCCAGGATGGTTCCTCGCGTGATTATAAGTGTAGGGCTGGTTGTGCTGCTGATTATGTTGCTAATATCCTCCACGGTAGTTGTTTTGGTAACCACCCATTTGCATGAAATTTACAGCGGCACAATCCCCCTCAGGCGGAGCTTGCACTGGCTTTACTGCAGCAACTGGCTATAATATTTTACTAGCGACTTAGCAAAGCTAATAATATAGCGGCAAATAAAATTATCGAATCCCAGGGGAAAGAAGTAACGAAAAACCTTAAGTACTAAAACATAAGTTCTCGAACATACTGGTTAGGAAAGATCAAATTGTTGGGTTTTGGTTGTTTTGAAAATCGTAATACTTGCGAGTAAAAAGTAAACAAGAAGTTAAAATACTTTTGATGAAAGATTATGAGAAGTACAGATTCTACGGATATCTACTTATCAAGTATGACATGGGTGAATGAATTGATTAATTCCCAATTTAATTCCTCTTCGTAGTGAAACATCAGAAAAATATTATGAACTTCTTTGTTGGACAATTCATAAAGTAGATTATTCAATTATCTTTCTCCGCTCGGACTCAAGATAAATTAACTAACTCCAAAGATCTACAAATTTATTCCTACAATCAATCTCCTTCTGTTACGACAAGAAATCAAATTATATTGTGAAAATCTCTTTCCATTGAAAAAATATTACAGTTATGTCTCAAGTAATCAACTAATTAATCCTAAGATGTGGCCAGCAAACTCAAGATTATGAATAAGCACAGATTTCACAAACTACGAAGGGAAAGGGAAAATAATTCAATTAATCAAACATGCATACAATGATAATTCAAAACCTAGAATTAGAGAAGGAAGTTAGTTACACATATTCATGGCAATATTCATCATAGAAATATAAAACCTGAATTGCATAAAAACTTGGGTCACGATTTTAGCTTTAACTTCCTCTCCCAAACTCCGATTGACCCGATTCCAGTTGCATTGGAGAGCTAACTCAAAGCTTCATCCATTGCCATGTGCCAATAGCCCGAATTCCTCTTTTTTGGGAACTCTTCACTGCTACTCTTACACATCACTGCTTTCGGAACGGTTTTCTCGTGAATTTAAGCCTAAAACCTGCACAAATACCAAAATACGCCTAACACTACCTAATATTGACTCATGCATAAAATATATAAATAAACTTAGTAAAACTACATAAAATAGTAGAAAAATAATATAGATAAGTGAGTGAAATAATGAGCTTATCACTTCCTCACTTCATGTTTTTCAAAGGTTATCTCCTTCCTCACTTGAAGGCTACTGTCGATGAAGCAAAGGTTGCTGCCCTTGCTGAGGCACAAGAAAAAAAGACAAGAAAAACCCATAACTTGCTAAGGCTCTAGAAAAGGCATGGAATTCTGAGGAGGCAGAGTGCATATATACTGAAAATCTATACCTCGAGAAGCAGAGCGAGTGGTAAGAATCTGAGGCTATGGATATTGAGCCTCTCTCTGAAGTCCATCCATCTTCTAGCAGTGGAGAGTTTGTCATCACATCATCTGCTATGGATGTTCTTCCAGTAAGTTCCGATGCTTTTCAAACTTTTGTTAATACTGTTGTGCAACATGCGATCCAGCATGCTCCCTCCACCTCTATTCCCCATGTTGTAAATGAGAGTGTGGCTCTCCAAACTGCTGATATAAGGAGGGATGTAGAGAAGATTAGGAGTGAAGTATCGGATGTGAGAGCTGGTGTTGCTGAAGTAAATCATGATGTTGCTGAAGTGAAGACTAACATGGACGTGCTGAAAGATGATGTTGTTGAGTCCTAGCAACAGATGGCGCAAACTGTTACTTCTTTTTCCTCCACCTTTATGGTTGCACTCAAACAGGGGGAAGAAAGAAGACTTGCTGAACTAGAGCAGAGGAAAAAGGAAGAAGAAGCACTTGTTGTGACTACTGAAGAGCGCAGACCTGCACTTGAGAATTTGAAGAAGCAAGAGATGGATCTGAAGATCAAGATGCTGGAGATGGAAAACGAGAAGGTTGCTAAACAACTTGAAAGAGAGGTCAAGGAGAGGGAAGCTAACAAGGCATATCTCGAGAAGTTCATGCAGATGACAATGAGCAAATTCGATGAATTGGACAAAGGGAAGAAGCCAGCTCCTGATTCTTAAATTTCTTTTCTTAGCAAACCTTCTCCTGTACATTTCTTTTTGATCTTTTTTGATTTCATTGTACTTGTAATGATCAATCATAAATGTAACTGGATCAGATTTAGACAATTTCTCATTGTCCACTTCTGATTTTTTGTGCGTGTCTTAGTTGATATACACTTTTTGTGTATTCAACAAAAATGCATGTGGATGCTGAATAATATTTATCTTTCGATTGATTGTGAATGCTTGCTGACTTAATAGGGTGCTAGAATCCCTAGCATATTCAATTGCAGCATTTACTTAGGTTTTTAATTGAGAAATATTCCCAGCACTTGTTGAGGGGGAATTTATTAAATCAATCCTTCTAGAACTAAGGTGGATAAACTCTGAGTTAGATTCCTAGAATATAGCTCTGATACATAGAAATTTTCTTGTAAACTCAGATATTTTTCCTCTAAGATTCAGCAAGTGATAATAAGCTTTGATCGCACCAAAAAGGGGGAAATTGTTGGGAATTATTTGTAAATTCCTCCCTTAGATCAAAATTGTAAAAGGTTTTGTTGAATCAAAACCTTATTAGATTGGTCGATCATTGTTGAATTCTAGCATAGTCTAGCAAATCCTATGAAATGTCTTATTTAGGAAAAATATCGAGTTGTAATAGATTAGGAAGTGCTTGAGAAGGTTGCTGGAGGACTCAGCAAATGAAACGAAGAAAATCAACTCAAACAACTTCGGAATGCTAGAAGAGTTCTCAACAGATGGTAACTGCTAGAGAAATCAGCAGACAAGAATGACTGCTAGAGATGATAGCGGTCAAGTGCTAAGAAGAATGATTGCTAAGGCGTTAGCAATCATATGCTAAGGAAGAGACTGCTAGTCAGAAGCAAAGGTAGCAAAATGCTAAGGAAGATAGCATTTGCTAGCATACAAGCAGATTGCTAAGTAATAGCAATCAGCAGTCAAAATCTAAATGCTGAAATACGCATCTACTGAAGGAGTCAGCAGATTGAAAAGCGGATTGCTAGAAGAGCGCAGTAATCAGAAGGTTTAGCAGATCGTTCCAGCATTCTCCTTGAATGCAAAACAAGGAAGATATCTAGCAACGATCTCTAAATACTACTGTTCTAACAAAAGTACAGTAAAAAGACAAAAACCTTACCCGAAGTAGGTCGAAAAGTACTGTACAACGCCGGAAAGGATGGTAAAGCAAGAAGCTATTTCGGACAAGAAGGACCGTTGTGTCTAACGGGTCTGGAGATTCAAAGTGTTAATCTCGAGATATAAAAGACGAAGTCCAAACAGAGAGACAAACACCGCTTATTCTACACAACGAACACAATTGAAAAACAAGAGATTTCTTTTACAAAGTGAAAAAGGAAAAATAGAGTAGTCACCTGAGAGCCCACATTTAAGAAGAATATTAAAAGCTCTCAACAGCAATGGTCACTACATTGAATACCCGACACTGCATTCAATAGATTCCTCAACTTTGCTCAAGAATCTTCAATCATTGGGATACCTTCCAATCATAGGAAGCATCCAGCAGTCACATCTCTGAAAAGATATTGACTCTCACTGGCAAAAGCCGCAAAACCAGATAAGTTTGGAGAGAACTATAAAATCTCCATTACAGCGAAGGATAAGTCTTACGAAGGTGCACCCTTCACTTGGCCGGAGCTGCGGACTAGAAGATTGAAACATCGGAGGATAGCTTTGTAGTTTTTAGGTCGAAGGTTCACTACCTGCTACAAGTGTTCGGCGAATCCTTGTACTTCAATATCTTTTTAGTGAATTCTTAGCGATACGGCTAAGGAGTGGACGTAGATCTATTGGATCAAACCACTATAAATATTGTGTGTTCTCTACTGTTTTATTATTTACTATTTGTGTGGTGATTTGAAATCTAGCAACGATAGTTGCTAGAGTATTTGTCTGTAAGAAACCCTAATTTCTACCTCGAGCTAAGACATTTTTAAAAACATAAGTGCAAGATATACTTTAAACTTTCGCTGCATTCGTGTGTGACTTGTTTGTTATTCACCACGACGACTCTAATTTGGGACAAATGAGTGGTATCAGAGCGGTAGGTCGAATGACCGACTACTTCTAAGTCGCTTTAAAACCAGATCTGTCTTTTTCCTTGCACGGTTATTTTGTTCTTCTGATCTGGCTCAGGAACTCTAAGGTTGTCAAGATGAATCATACCTTGCTAAAGTATACCGAGGAGAAGTTTAATTTGTGGCAGAATATGACCACTATACAGCTCCAGAGTATACATCCAGAGATGGCGGATGTTCTTGCTAGAGGACCCATAAAGATTATGAAGGTCAACCCCTTCGATGGTCCAGTTGCTCAAGGTCAACTGAGACCTCCGCAGATGATCGAGAATAAGTTTGATGAGTATACGGTGTAAGATAAGAAAAGAGCTTAGTTAGAGCACTTAGCAAAGATGCGGGCTCTGAATGAGTTGGAGGACTTTAGGTATGAGGCCTACGAGAACAACGACATCTGTAAGATGCGGGCTAAGAGATTCCACGATCGGGGGATTCGCCAGCACGTCTTTAATTCATACGATAAGGTACTCCTCTTCAATTCCCGCCTTCGATTCATGCCTGCCAAGTTGCAGTCGAAGTGGACTGGCCCATACACAGTGGTTTGCCACTTACCGAACGGCGTGGTTGAGCTGGCCGATCAAGACGGCACCACATTCAAGGTCAATGGACAGAGGCTGAAGAAATATTACACTCCGCTTCAAATTGGTGTCGTGGAAGTGTATTATCTAGATCACCCATGATCACAGGTATTGTCGAGCTAGCGACAATAAACCAAGCACTTGTTGGGAGGTAACCCAACGATTTAATTGCTTTTGTTTTCTTTTTCTTTTTCATTTGAGTTGTTGAATTTTAATTTTTAGATAAACTAGGAGTCACTGAGTTTTTGCCTTAGTTTTTTCGTTTGCATCTGATTCATCCCGCGAGATAAGAAAGGCATCAGTTTAAATCAACGTGTATGCATGTCGATCGACATCGAGAGTCACGTTGATTGACTCCAAGACCCGTCGATCGACATACATCTGTTGATCGAACCCCCCCCCCCACGCGACTCTTAAGGTATGAATTTTATATTTATATATAGAACAAAAAAAAGGAAAATAAGTCGACGTCGATCGACGCTCACACGCATCGATCGAAGTCAACGCTTCAGACGGCCGATGGTAAGTTTTTAAACTTAGGTTTTTCTTTCTTTTCCTCACTTCACACACGACGCACACGAGACCCAAACACCAAATCCTCGAATTTTCTCTCTTCAATCGATGACTTCAACGTGAGGTATGACTTCTACTACCATTCCCTTTCGATTTAATTGTGGGTTTTGACTATAGCTCATGATTTTGAGGGTTTTGAACAGTTGGAATTATTTATTTCATGTTTAGTTGAACCTAGGACATGAATACGTGTTCCATGCTTTTATTCGATATGGGTTGCGTTTAGTCGATATATATTCTTTGCCTTATATCAGTAATGAATTACAAGTTTGTAACTTCAATTTCGAATGGGTATTGAATTTGAGGGAGAATTTTGAATTTTGAAGGGTGGAAATTTGCCATTGTTGCTTCTTGAATTTGATTTGAATTGCTGCAGCTATATGCTTATTTTGCTTATTCCTTGTGATTGCAGTGATTACTCATGGCTAGGGCACAACCTGTATTCCAGAACAGTGATTAAGTAGAGGCCTACAACAAGCTAATTCAGGCCACCATTCGCTAGACCCACTATCCATGCCCACATATGATGGACCAACTGGAGATTAGAGCTGATGTTGATGCTCTACTTCGGAGGATCAGATAGGAAACGATGCGAAATAACAAGTATAAAAATATAGATAAATTATTGAAAGAAAATAAATAAGGTAATTGACCGTTTATTAATCAAGAAAGTAGGTGCACAAAACACTGTAGCAGGTTGAGGTACAAGAAGAAGCTGGAGCAAAGTACTGTAGCAAAGCACTATAGCAGGGTACTGTAGCAGATGAGAGAGCAGGTTGTGCAACTGCTACAATAGGGTTTCAGCTAGGCAAATGAGCGTTGATGGGTGTAAAAATGAATAATAATCGAAAATGATGAGATTCCCCCTATTTATAGACCATAGGGGGCCCAAATACAAGTTCCCTAACGTTCTAAACCCTAACAACTACATTTCCTGTGATTTTAGGGGTAGTTGGACCTGCTTCCGTGAAGATAGAAGTCTGGTGCAACCGCCCATGCCTTATCAGGAACCACCAAGTCTTATCTTCAAGCTGGTCCATTCAGGGTCTTGTTCGTGCACCTACTAGGTCGTGCAAGGTGCACGAGGTGTTGTTCTGAGGTGCGCGGCCTTCTTTTGCGACCTACTGGCATCACCCACATCCTGCCCTGTCTGCCGCACCTCCCTAGATGACCTGTTTAAGGTAGGTGTGTGAGGTGCGGTCCCTAGTGAGGTGCTGAGGTGCGTGGCTCCCCTTTGTGACTAGGTGGTTTTAGCGGCGTTCGATATACCTTGATGCGTATGTTGGACGCACCTTGTAAGCTTCACCTGTAAGTTGCACCTGCGCAACTCCAAGGTACTCTCAGCTTCGCACCCTACACCTAGAGTAGGAACCAGGTGTTGACTTGTTCAAATTGGGTCAGGGTAGGTCCGTTTAGGCCACGGCCCCAACAATAGCCCCTTTGGCTTTGAGGTATACCTGCAGTAGACCACAAAGTAAAAATAGTTTCGTAAAATGCTAAGTTAGCTTCGTAGAGCTCGTTTAAGAAAATAGTAGATTAAGTGGTGTGAGTCCCCGATGGATCTACATGGTCTATGCCTGGTGTCCGTATGAAAACTTCACATATATAGGCTTCAGCTACCCACTGAAGGATAACTCGAGAGTGCAATTATGTTTGAAATTCTATGCTTCGAGTTCCTGTTGAAGGAGCTCGCATAGTGTTTAGTAATGAGTCCCGAAGGATCCTAGTGGTCTTTGTCAGAGGTCCATGTGGGAATCTCATGAGGGTAAGCTTCTGCCGCCACCAAAAAGGACGGCTCGAGAATGTAGTAATGGGTCCGGTAACCACGACATTCATCGGTGAGCGTCCAATAGGATGGTCACTGGTTGGAGTCTTTGCTCCATTAGCTATCACTTCGGGAAATGGCTCGACCTTGAGGAGGTTGTGCTCCACTAGGAATTCAAGGACAACCTCGATGTATTCTTTATTCTTTTTTATCTCTATTGGCTTACTCTTACCGTCTTTTGATGATCGACCCTCGTACCTTCTTGCAGCTGATAGTCGAGCAAGTGATGGCAGCAACTAAAGCCAAGATTCTTGTCGGGACAGTCAGGATGCGAACAGCCCCAGTAAGCTGAGAAGGTCGAGGAGCCCCAGTCTGCTGAGAATTCTGAGGAGCCCCAGACAGGTGCGCAGGTTGAAGAGGTGTGCAGGTTGAAGAGGTGCACACGTTGAAGAGGTGCGCTTGTTGAAGAGGTGCGCACGTTGAATAGGTGCGCACGTTGAAGAGGTGCGCAGGTTGAAGAGGTGCGCACGTTGAAGAGCTCCTTCAGGTGGCTTCACAGCACTTGATTTGGACATTAGGAGGTCCTTTCTTTGTTGCAGCTCCTGTCCGGTGATGGCTTAATTTTTGTATTTTACCTGCTTGCGTATGAGCTTCTTGCCATCACAATTCACGAAGCGTGAAGGTGGGCGATGCTTAAGCCTTAGGCATCGCCCTCCAACGCTCAAGTCAGTAAAAATGTACAAATCAAGGTATGAACTAGTGAATGACAAAAAGAATGTAAAATAGAACAGCGTATCAGGAACGAATTTGATTCGACTCATACAAATACGTTGAATCACATATATTTTGCAACCATAACCAAGTCATCTTCGCTCCTGTAAAAATTCAAAATTCAAAATTGTAATAGATAGGATTTTATTTTTCCTATTGTGTGGGGCCACGATGAATTTTTGTTTGCCTTAATTGTCCTCGTATGATATGTGATTTATTTATGTGCACAATTAAGCATGTCTAGATAATAGGAAAAGCATGATTTATCGCTTTTATTATTTACAGCTTTCCAATCATGCTTATATGATTAATTTCTTTTGTTGGATTATATTTTGGGAATTTTTGGGCTTGTTTAATTACATGCAAAAATTTGGAAAATATAATAACAAATAAATTATATGTGCGTATATAAGAAACCTTTTAAAAGAAAAATACTAAGCTGATTTTTTAATTAAAATCAATAGACCTCCACAAAGCGGTCCTAGGCTGTAAGTGTATCTCTCGTTCTTTTAAACGTCTACGAGTGTAGCTTGCTAGTTCCTAGAGGTGCATGGGTACGGTTGTTGGGATTTCTACACAAACAATTTAAATCATGTGAATAGTGCAGGGTTTTCCCGTGGACCGAATCACCAAATCCAAATGAACCGGATCGATTTATAGATATTGTGCACAATTAAATATACAATAAAACCTAGCATGCTCCAATGAATTTAATTCTCATAATTGTGGATTTAGGAATTTACCGTAACTCCGTAGTCTCTGTACCGATCTTTTGTGTTTGAATATATAGACCCAGAGTTTTATCCCTAATGGGCTATTGGGCTCAAATCAACATATTTAATTGGGCCAGTCCTGGGACCTAATGCAAATAATAAAGTGGGCCTATAAATTAATTAATTCTCATGACCACAACCCAAGACACAATTAATTAATTAATATTAATTCTTTTTCACCACAGAATTTATACTGACCTACCCCTTTCTTACCACGTTATGAGAACGGGCTGCATTAATTGAGAATCCCCATATTTAAGGTTACCGGACATTCATTAATTAATCGGAGCCTCTGACAAGCTCTAACTATAATTAATTAATATCTTATAATTCCTTAGTAGTACCACTCAATCCTTATCACTCGTGCCTGAACTTAATCAGCCGGCAAGACTTTAGCACCATGAATGTTATTGAGCTCCTCAGGGAATGTCCCCATCCTATTACTCGGATATGATTAACTAAGCCCAGTCTCTGGCGGTACTACATGAACTGTTGTTACCCCAGATGCGGATATACGAGCACGTTACTTAGGCTCTCCACCATGGCAAGTCAAAGCAAAAGTCAATCCGTGCAAACCCCTGAACCTTCGTTAGGGTTTGGACTCAATCAATATAACGAGATCTTGTATTCGCTGATATCAGACAGACGAATACATCTCACTGCGGTTCATCAATATGCCACCCCAGCGTACCAGCATGTCAAGTAACCAAGACAGACTACTTATTCCGACAATGCCGCAGCCATCTAGACAGACGTATCCTCATACGATGTCTTAGATGTGATCAGGTTTATGTCTCACTAGGTCAAGTGATCATACTGTATTCTGCGATCTACAACACGCCATATGATCGTCCCTATCGGTGAGACAAGAGGATACCATTGTTCATACATGTAAGATTGTTAACAGATAGGAGAAATAAACCGTCGTATACTCATTATAATAAATGCTTTAAGTATACAAAACCCATCAATCTCCCACTTATACTCAAAGCATAACTAAGATATTACAGAGTATACAGTGTGTCTATCTAGCCTGCTCTCTCTTTAACCACTGGCAGTGGTCGGCATCCACCTCAGACCCAGCTCACGAATATGTCTTTCGTAAACTTTCTTCGGCAAGCACTTTGTAAGTGGATCAGCAAGGATGTCCTTAATGTCAATCTTCTTAATTTGCACATTGCCCATCGATACGATTTCTCGTATGATATGGTACTTTCTCTCTATGTGTTTGCTTGCCTTGTGAGACCGCGGTTCCTTCGAGTTCGCCACTGCACCAGAGTTTTCACAATAAATTGTGATGCTCCTTGGCGAACTCGGGATCAAGCCATACTCTAAAATGTAGTTCCTGAGCCATACCCCCTCTTTCGAGGCGTCGGAGGCAGCGACATATTGCGCCTCCATGGTGGAGTCAGCAATGCATTTCTGCTTTGAGCTCCTCCAAGATACAGCTCCACCTCCCATGATAAACACATATCTGGAGGTCGATTTCTTCTCATCCTGGTCCTCATGGAAATCCGAGTCTGTATAACCCACAGGGCACAAATCCTCACTTTGATAAACTAGGCAGTAATTCCTAGTTCTCTTCAAATACTTGAGGATGTGCTTTACACCAGTACAGTGCGCCTGTCCAGGGTTAGACTGATATCTTGCTACCATGCCAACGGCATAACAGATATCTGGTCTGGTACACAGCATCGCATACATGAGGCTACCCATCGCCGAAGCGTATGGTACAAGACTCATCTCATCTTTCTCCCGCTGTGTCTGAGGACACTGCCCACTAGAAAGATGAACGCCATGTCTAAAAGGTAGCAAGCCTTTCTTGGCGAGCTGCATGCTGAACCGGACTATCACAGTATCCACATAGGATACCTGGGATAAGCTCAACATTCTTCTCTTATGATCTCGTAAGACCTTAATCCCAAGAATGTAGCCAGCTTCTCCCAGATCCTTCATTTGAAACTGTTCGGATAACCAAACCTTGATTTCAGACATTACTCCTTTGTTGTTCCCAAATAGGAGTTTGTCATCAACATAAAGTGCAAGGAAAACCATGCTCCCACTGACACAAATTTGGTAAACACAACTTTCATTTTCCAACTGTGCAAATCCATAGGATTTAATCACATCGTTGAAACGTAAGTTCCACGACCTTGAAGCTTGCTTAAGTCCATACAAGGACTTCCTAAGCTTCCAGACAAGATTTTCTTCGCCCTCGCATATGTAACCCTCGGGTTGCTTTATATAGATGTCCCTACCTTCTTCAAGGTAACCGTTTCGAAAAGCGGTTTTCACATCTATCTGCCAGATCTCAAGGTCCATATGCGTAGCTATGGCAAGTTGTATCCGGATGGATTTGAGCATGGCTACGGGTGAAAAGGTTTCGTCATAGTCAATGCCCTCTTTCTGACAATAACCCTTTGCCACATGTCTGGCTCTAAAAGTCATGATCTTTCTATTTGCCCCTTTCTTTCTCTTGTATACCCATTTGCACTCTATGGCCCTAAAGCCATCCGGCAAATCAGTTTTCTGGTATACATCCATAGCAGTTATGGATTCAATTTCAGAATCCATGGCGACACGCCATTTGGCAACATCCTTATCCTACACTGCCTCTTCGTAAGTCAGTGGGTCAGAGTCCTCATCTCCGTCTTCCGGGCTCAAGTCAGAAGACTCACCCACGAACATGTATCTTTTCGGCTGGAAAATAACTCTCCCACTACGACGAGGCATCGGTGCCGTGTCAATAGTAGGTGCAGTAACTTGTGGTCCTGCACCTTGCACTGAAGAACGTGTCTGTGGTGTTGTACCTCTCCCAGGTGCAACCATATCTACACGTTCCCTTTCCATTGGAATCGCATTCTCGTTTTCAATTTCTTGAAGAACGATATCACTCCTTGAGTTGTGATTACTCACATACTCGTCCTCCAAGAATCTAGCGTTGGTGCTAACAACGACTCTTTGACTCTCAGGACAATAAAAGTAACCACCTTTCGTTTGCCTGGGATACCCTATGAACAGTATTACTTTAGACCTGCTTTCTAACTTATCAGGTTCCTTCAATAGTACGTGTGCCGGACAGCCCCATACTCTAAACTTGCACAAACTCAGTTTGCGACCAAGGAAGAGCTTAGAAGGCATCTCGGGAACTGATTTAGAAGGCACCACATTTAGCACGTAAGTTGTTGTTTCCAATGCATAGCCCCAAAACAAAATTGGTAAGTTTGCATAACTCATCATTGATCTTACCATCTCTAGAAGAGTCCTATTTCTTCTTTCAACTACACCGTTTTGCTGGGGAGTACCCGGTGCAGTCCACTGGGATGTAATCATGTTTTCTGACAAATATTGCAGGAACTCGTTACCAAGGTATTCGCCACCGCGGTCAGATCGCAGCGACTTGATAGTTTTCCCAACCTTCTTTTCTACCTCAGCCTTGAACTCTTTGAATTTCCCAAAGCATTCAGACTTGTAGCGAAGTAGGTAAACATATCCGTACCTTGCGTAATCATCAATGAAAGTGACGAAGTACTCGTACCCTCCACAAGCTTGTGTGGACATCGGTCCACATACGTTAGAATGGATCAATTCCAACACTTCCTCTGCTCGAGACTGACTATCCTTAAAAGGCCAGTCGACATCTTGCCCTCGATGCAGGATTCACAGACTTGATAAGGTACAGCCTAGACTAAGTCCAATGTACTGTCATTTGCAAGTCTTTGGATCCGCTTCAAGCTGAATTGACCCAGTCTCATGTGCCTGAGATATGTAAGATCCTCATCAGAAGAAGTAAGTTTTCTGTTTCTAGGATTATCAATTATGGATGAATTACATGCAATATAAAGGACATATTTGATCGAAGTAACATAAAGAGTAAAAATCAACATTACTTAATGAAAGATATTGTTATCGCCAATGATTGAAATCATAAATAACAAACATCCATAGAAAGTTGATAAAATTTGTCCCGCCGATAAACCACGGCCTTCAAACAAACTCTTAAACGTACTTAGCTCATCAAAACATGAAGAAAAGAAAACTCCATGAAGCTCCGTCATAAAACGTTGCCTTCATCCAGTTTGGTATCTACTTTCCATCACTCACCAGCCTTGTCGGCACGGTCCCCTGCAAAGTACAACAACATGATCAACAAGTTAGCGCTTACAGCTCTTGGAAGAGCAATGCTGCACTCTAATCATGCTTCAGTTATACATGCAAATGGCATACTCTGTCTAGCCTTGTGGGCCTGACAATCTTTCCTCTAATGTCCTTTTTTACCATACCTAAAAACGTTTGTCCCTCAAAGTTTCCGCCATAGGCTTATTAACAGCTCCCACGTCCTTCGCAGTTACCTTTCCAGCATTCTTCTTAATCACTCTTTTCGGCTTCATACCTTTCGATACAGCAGAGTGATTACCAGAAGTAGCTAAGGCAACCTTTTAAGGATTCATGACCGATTCCACTGCCATCAAGTAATTGAGCAACTCCTTAAGAGTATACTCCTTCTTGTTCATGACAACAATCAGTCTAAAACTCCCAAAGGATTCGGGTAGGGAGTTCAGTATGATATAGACCTTAGCCTCAGCGTCGATACATCCACTATGCACAGTTAGCTCATCCATGAGGTGAGTCATGGAAACTACGTGCTCTCTCACTCGTTCTAATAATCTACTTCTTCATGCAAGGATTCAGTAGTAGGCACTTATAGGACAAAGTACTTGTAGAACAAACATGTGTTCTTCCACAATCAGGATGTATTCAAGGTTGCGTTTCCATTCCAGGAAGTTTGGACCAGTTAGAGAATTTTGAGCGAGAATATTGATGACACTAGACATAGACATATCCGAAACAATAAAGAATGTTAAATAAGAACATACATGTAGAACTTTGAAAACAAATGCATTGAAAACCTTTTAATAAATCAAATACAAATGTTTTCCACTAATTCCCCAAGCGTTCCCACCGCAAGCTACACTCCTAGACATTTACGATGTCACCCACAACCAGAACTGCGGGTTTTAAGCCCCAATCCATTTAATTTCACTACCATGTCAGGAGCCTTTCAAAACTAGAAATTAATAATTAGTGAAAACCTTAGACCAAGCCATCTCTCAAGAACAGGGATGCAATTCTTGCATTATATTCTAAGATGCTTCTAAGCCATTAACCACAAATTTAACTCTGACCAAAAGAGACAGTTTATCATGGCACGTAACCATACCGCAGAGCCCTTAAAGCTTTTGTTATCTATAATTTAAATCAATCCTAGAATACTTGTGAAAGAGATCTACGCAAGCTACACTCGTAGACGTTTACGCAAAACCCTCCACTATTCACATGATTTAAATTGTTTGTCTAGAAATTCCAACAACTGTACCCATGCACCTCTAGGAACTAGCAAGCTACACTCGTAGACGTTTACTAGAACGAGAGATACACTTACAGCCTAGGACCGCTTTGTGGAGGTCTATTGATTTTAATTAAAAAATCTGCTTAGTATTTTTCTTTTAAAGGTTTCTTATATGTGCACATATAATTTCTTTGTTCTTAAAACTAGGAATTATTGCCTAGTTTATCAAAGTGAGGATTTGTGCCCTGTGGTTATACAAACTCGGATTTCCAAGGGGATCAGGATGAGAAGAAATCAACCTCAACATATGTGTTTACCCTGGGAGGTGGAGCTGTATCTTGGAGGAGCTCAAAGCAGAAATGCATTGCTGACTCCACCATGGAGGCAGAATATGTCGACGCCTCTGACGCCTCGAAAGAGCGGGTATGGTTCAGGAACTACCTTTTAGAGTTGGGCGTGATTCCGAGTTTGACGAGGAGTATCACAATTTATTGTGATAACTCTGGTGCAGTGGCTAACTCAAAGGAACCGCGGTCTCACAGGGCAAGCAAACACATAAAATGAAAGTACCATATCATACGAGAAATCGTATCGAGAGGTGATGTACAGATCAAGAAGATCGAGAGCTTGCCGTAGAAAGTTTACGAAAGACATATTCGTGAGCTGGGTCTGAGGTGGATGCCGACCACTAACAGTGGTTAAAGAGATTGCAGGCTAGATAGATGGACTGTATACTCTGTAATAGCTTAGTTATGCTTTGAGTATAAGTGCGAGATTGATGGGTTTTGTATACTGAAAGTATTTATTATAATGAGTATACAACGTATATTTCTCCTATCTGTCAAACAATCTTACATGTTTGTAACAATGTTATCCTCTTATCTCACCGATAGGAACGATCATACGGCGTGTTGTAGATCATAGAAGTCAGTATGATCACTTGACCTAGTGAGACATAAACATGATCACAACCGAGACAGCGTATGAGGATACGTCTGTCCGGATGGCTGCAGCATTGTCAGAATAAGTAGTCTGTCTTGGTTACTTGACATGCTGGTACGAAAGGGTGGCATATTGATGGACCACATTGAAATATATTCGATTGTCTCACATCAGCAAATACAAGATCTCGATATTGATTGAGTCCAAACCCTAACAAAGGTTCAGGGGTTTGCACGGGTTGACTGTTGCTTTGACTTTCCATGGTGGAGAGCCTGAGTAACATGCTCGTATATCCGCATCTTGGGTAACACCAGCTCGTGTAGTACCGCCTGAGACTGGTTTTTGGTAACCATATCCGAGTAATAGGATGGGGACATTCCCTGAAGAGCTCAATGACATTCATCGTGCCAAAGTCTTGCAGGCTGATTTAGTTCAGGCACGAGTGATATGGATTGAGTGGTACTACTCAAGAATAATAAGATATTAATTAATTGTAGTTAGAGCTTGTCAGAAGCTCCGATTAATTAATGAATGTGCGGTAACCTTAAATATAGGGATTCTCAGTTAATGCAGCCCGTTCTCACAACATGGTAATAAAGGGGTAGGCCAGTATTAATTCTGTGGTGAAAAAAGAATTAATATTAATTAATTATTTGTGTCCTGGGTTGTGGACAAGGGAATTAATTAATTATGGGCCCACTTTATTATTTGTATTAGGTCCCAGGACTGGCCCAAATAAACATGCTGAAAAAAGGCCAGTAGCCCATTAGGGATAAAACCCTGGGTCTATAAACAGACCACTCGGTTGAGAAGCAGAATTTCCTCCTCATTTTTCAGATCAGTCGATCACCACAGCTCCCAAAATATAGTTTTCTGTGTGCAACATATGATCTTGTGGTGTGTTGAGATCTGAGGAACTGAGGCCTATATATAATAAAATACTGGACTTCTATTGGGCCTGAGTTGATGGGTTTTGTATACTGAAAGCATTTATTATAATGAGTATACAACAGTTTATTTCTCCTATCGATCAAACAATCTTACATGTATGTAACAATGGTACCCTCTTGTCTCACCGATAGGGACGATCATACGGCGTGTAGTAGATCGCAGAAGACAGTATGATCACTTGACCTAGTGATACCTAAACCTGATCACAGTCGAGACAGCGTATGAGGATACGTCTGTCCGAAAGGTTGCGGCATTGTCAGAATAAGTAGTCTGTCTTGGTTACTTGACATGTTGGTACGCAAAGGGTGGCATATTGATGCACCGCAGTGAGATGTATTCGATTGCCTGACATCAGCAAATACAAGATCTCATAATTGATTGAGTCGAAACCCTAACAAAGGTTCAGGGGTTTGCACGGATTGACTGTTGCTTTGACTTGCCATGGTGGAGAGCCTGAGTAACGTGCTCGTATATCCTCATCTTGGGTAACAACAATTCGTGTAGTACTGCCTGAGATTAGGTTTAAGTAACCATATCCGAGTAATAGGATGGGGACATTCCTTAAGGAAATCAATGACATTCATCGTGCCAAAGTCCTGCAGGCTGATTGAGTTCAGGCACGAGTGATAAGGATTGAGTGGTACAACTCAGGAATAATAAGATATTAATTATTTGTAGATAGAGCTTGTCAGAAGCTCCGATTAATTAATGAATGTTCGGTAACCTTAATATGGGGATTCTCAATTAATGCAGCCCATTCTCATAATGTGGTAATGAAGGGGTAGGTCAGTATTAATTTTGTGGTGAAAAAGAATTACTATTAATTAATTAATTGTGTCCTGGGTTGTGAACATAGGAATTAATTAATTTATAGGCCCACTTTATTATTTGCATTAGGTCCCAGGACTGGCCCAATTAAATATGTTGATTTGAGCCCAATAGCCCATTAAGGATAAAACTCTGGGTCTATATATAGACCTCTCACTCTTTGAAACCCTAGCCACTTTGTGATTATTCAAAATCAGTCAAAACCCTAGATCAGAGAAAGAGAGGGCGGCGCATGCAGTAGAGGGAGGAGAAGGATTTTTGACTCTGGCCTACTGATACAAATCTGTGGAATCCTCACTAATAGCAGATCTGAACAGCATTGGGATACAGCCCTAAAGATCTGATCGAGAGAACAAGATTTTTCTTCCTCTTCTTTTCCATGTTTTTTGATTAATCTAGAAATTAGATTTCTAATTTCTATTTCCGCAGATTTAATCGAATCGCGTGGTTGAATTGAAAGTTGGATATTCAAACGTGAAAGATCGGACCAGACTCTACGAAATTACGGTAATCTCTTTATCCATGATTTAAATTCATAGGAGCATGCTAGGTTTTGTGAATTTTGATTATATGCAATATCCATAAATCGATCCGGTTCACTTGGGTTCTTGTGATTGAGTTTACTGAAAATCCCTACATGAGTTTCACTGAAAATTCCTACAATTGGTATCGGAGCGAGGTTTCTAATTTATGGCTCTATTATCTATAATAAATTCAATTATGCATGTATAAATTTTATTTTATGTCGTGGATGGCTTTTGTTCCTCATGGCAACCTGTTTGATTCAGTCCGCGGTAGTTTATCTGTGAAGGGTTGAATCTGTTTTGTAAAATCACGAGAAAATCTGTGATTAGTGTAGATTTGATAGAAAATTATAATAGATTAGTTTCTGTAATTTTTTATTTCAAATCTTTAATTTGGACGGGTCGAGACAAAGACCGAAGATGAAGCCGACGGACTGGGCGGCGCACGGCGACGGCAGGAGGCCACGCGCTCGTGCGACCGCGGGAGGACGGCGGCGGTGGCAGGCCAACGGAGCGGGCGCGGCCGGCGGGGGTGGCTGTCGTCAGGGGCTGCTGTCCCTGCGATGGTGGTTCGTGTTTTGGTGGCTGGTGCAATCCTGTGTAAACCCTAGGTTTGCATTAGGGTTAGGGCCAATCATCAGATCACAAAACCCTAAAGCCCAAAAGATATGGTTGAAGATTTGGAGGCCTTGGAAGATTTGGAAAGATTTGAATTTATCTAATTAAATTCAAATTCAAATTGTAATAGATAGGATTTTATTTTTCCTGTTTAATGGGGCCACGAGGAATTTTTGTTTGCCATAATTATCCTCGTAAGATATGTGATTTATTAGGTGCGCAATTAAGCATGTGTAGATAATAGGAAAAGCTTGATTTACTGCTTTTATTATTTACAGTTTTTCCAAGAATGCTTATGTGATTAATTTCTTGTTGGATTATATTTTGTGAATTTTTGGACTTGTTTAATTACATGCAAAAATTTGGAAAATATAATAACAAAGAAATTATATGTGCGCATATAAGAAACCTTTTAAAAGAAAAATACTAAGCAGATTGTTTAATTAAAATCAATAGATCTCCACAAAGCGATCCTAGGTTGTAAGTGTATCTCTCGCTCTAGTAAACGTCTACGAGTATAGCTTGCTAGTTCTTGGAGGTACATGTAGGGTTTTACCGTGAACCGAATCACCAAAACCAAATGAACCGGACCATTTATGGTTATTGTTCATAATCCATTCATAAACCCTAGGCATGCTCCTATTGAATTTAATGTGTGGATAAAGAATTATTTACCTTAATTTCGTAGTCTCAGAAACGATCTTTCGCGTTTCTATTCCCAGATCCAGAATCAACCACGCGATATTATTAAATCTGCGGAACAAGAAATTAGAAATCTAATTTCTAGATTCAATAATAATCGAAAAAGACAAAGAGAAGGAATTAGGAGTTGTTCTCCAGATTAGATCTTCAGATCTGTTTGCCGGTGCGTTCAGATATGCTACTGGTGAGGATTCCACAAATCTGTATTTGAGCAGGACCAGAATTCGAAAATTCTCCTCCTCTCTCCTTGAAGTCGGCGCCCACCTCTCTCTCTCACTAGGGTTTCAATTTTTCAATTGTGTTACAACTTGTGAGGGAAAGCTGTCTATTTATAGACCTAGGGTTTTAACCCTAATGGGCTCTTGGGCTCAATTCAGCACACTTCCCATGTCCACAACCCAGGACACAATTAATTAATTAATATTAAATCTTTTTCACCACAGAATTAATACTGACCTACCCCTTTGTTACCACGTTATGAGAACGGGCTGCATTAATTGAGAATCCACATATTTAAGCTTACCGGACATTCATTAATTAATCGGAGCCTCTGACAAGCTTAACTACAATTAATTAATATCTTATAATTCCTGAGTAGTACCACTCAATACTTATCACTCGTGCCTGAACTTAATCAGCCTGCAGGACTTTGGCACGATGAATGTTATTAAGCTCCTCAGGGAATGTCCCCATCCTATTACTCGGATAAGGTTACCTAAACCCAGTCTCAGGCGGTACTACACGAACTGCTGTTACCCAAGATGAGAATATACGAGCACATTACTTAGGCTCTCCACCATGGCAAGTCAAAGCAACAGTCAACCCGTGCAAACCCCTGAACCTTCGTAAGGGTTTGGACTCAATCAATATAACGAGATCTTGTATTTGCTGATATCAGACAAACGAATACATCTCACTGCGGTCCATCAATACGCCACCTCTGCGTACCAGCATGTCAAGTAACCAAGACAGACTACTTATTCCGACGATGTCGCAGCCATCCGGACAGACGTATCCTCATACGATGTCTCGGCTATGATTAGGTTTATTTCTCACTAGGTCAAGTGATCATACTGTCTTCTGCGATCTACAACACGCCGTATGATCGTCCATATCGGTGAGACAAGAGGATACCATTGTTCATACATGTAGTTTGTTTAACAGATAGCAGAATTAAACCGTTTTATACTCATTATATTAAATGCTTTCAGTATACAAAACCCATCAGTACATGGGTACGGTTGTTGGAATTTATAGACAAATAATTTAAATCATGTGAATAGTGGGAGGGTTTTGTGTAAACGTCTACGAGTGAAGCTTGCGTAGATCTCTTTCATAAGTATTCTAGGATTGATTTAAATTAAAGATAACAAAAGCATTAAGGGTTGTGTGGTATGGTTACGTGCCATACTAAACTGTCTCTTTCGGTCAGAGTTAAATTTGTGGTTAATCGCTTAGAAGCATCTTAGAATATAATGCAAAAATTGCATCTCTATTCTTGAGAGATGGCTTGGTCTAAGGTTTTCACTAATTATTAATTTCTAGTGTTGAAAGGCTCCTTACATGGTAGTGAAATTACATAAATCGGGGCTTAAAACCCGCAGTTCTGGTTGAGTGTGACATCGTAAATGTCTACGAGTGTAGCTTGTTGCAGTGGGAACTCTTGGGCAATTATTGGAAAACATTTGTATTTGATTTATTAAAAGGTTTTCAATGCATTTGTTTTCGAAGTTCTACATGTATGTTCTTATTTAAGATTCTTTATTGTTTCTGATATGTCTATGTCTAATGTCATCAATATTCTCGCACAAAATTCTCTAACTGGTCCAAACTTCTTGGAATGGAAACGCAATCTCGAATACATCCTGATTGCAGAAGAACATATATTCGTTATGCAGGTACTTCATCCCGAAGAGCCAACTGCTAAATCCACTCAAATGGATGTAGACTTTTATAACAAGTGGAAAAATCGAACAATGTAGTCAAGTGCTACATGATGACCACTATGTCGAAAGTCTTACATGTAGGGTTTGAGTCTACGATGGACAACACGAGTTTCCATTAATGAATTTCTTGCCAAGAATCGTTCTTAGGATATCAGGAATAAATTTCAATAAAATAAACCATGTGAACCTATGCATGCTCCTACAAAATTAATTGCAGAGGATGGATTTAGAGAATACCTGATTTCACTGTTGGATCTACAGATCTAGATCGGAGCCAATAACGATGAAATAGATCTGGATCTGAATCTGAATGCCGGCGATGAACAGTTGTTCCTACAGATCTGATATTCTGATCTGTTCCCTTGCTCCTTGGAAATCTGGTGAGGATTATCTACCAAGTTGAATCCGAGATCTAGAGAAAACGATCAATTCCTCCCTCAGATTGTCGCCGCCGTTTCTCTCTCAATTCTCAATAAACTGAACAGTCTACATTAATATGATAGAGAGAAGGCCTATATATAGTGTTAGGGTTTTGAGAAACCCGAACCCTAATGGGCTTGAGCAGTTCATGGGCCAGATCAGGGACCAGATGCAAATAATAAAGTGGGCCCTCTTTATTAATTAATCCTTCCTTGTTCAACCCAGAACATAATTAATTAATAAAACATTGTTTTAACCTTCACCACGGTAACAATGTTGACTCGCCCCTTTATTACCACGTTATTAGGAACGGGTTGCACCAAACTAACATGATCCACATATTTAAGGTTTTAGACATTCATTAATTAATTTGGCTTATGACAATCAGCCATAATTAATCAATCTCTTATTTCCTGAGTAATACCACTCACTCCTTTTCACTTATGCTTGAATTAAATAATTCAACCTGCAGGGTTTAGCATAATGAACCTTGTGAGCTCCTCAGGGAATGTCACCATCCTAAACATCCAGCCTAAGCAGGCCACACACAAATTACCAACACCCAAAATACGAGTATTAGAGTACAAGAAGACTCGCCACCATGGTAAATCAAAGTGTGGTCAATCTGTGTGTACCCCTTATCCTTCAGTTAGGTTTAAGATCATAGGAAGTATGTTAGGGATCTGGCTCATTCATATGTCAATGAGAATGGCACATCCCACTGTTGATCCCATCAATACATAACCATGTACCGACACATCAAGTAGCTAGGAGCCCACTTATGAACCGATGTGCCGCAGCTTAGACCAACAGCCTATCAAGGGACTGTCTCAGCTGTGATACTGTTTATATCTCGCTAGGTCAAATGACTCATATGATCATCTATGATCTCCTACACACCATATGGTCATCCCTATAGGCGATATAATAGGATATTATGGTTCGTTGTATGTTTGTTTCATCAGACAGCGAGCATTGTTGCAGCAACATATATGAAGACCAGTGTACAAAACACTTAATCATATATGCTTTCAGTATACAATCCCAACATTACAGCAGCAGCATCAACACCATAGGGACGCCTATAACATCATGGCGAGTCTGGAGGCGACCTATGGGGAAACTGATAGAGCCGTTAGGTTCAATCTTATGAGGGAAATCGTGAGTAAGAAAATGATTGATGTCACCTCAGTGAGAGAGCACGTAGTTACCATGACTCACCTCATGGATGAGCTAACTGTGCATGGTGGAGGTATCGGCACTGAGGCTAAGGTCGATATCATACTGAACTCTCTACCCAAGTCCTTTGAGAGTTTCAGGCTGAATGTTGTCATGAACAAGAAAGAATATACTCTCAACGAGTTGCTCAATGACTTGATGGCAACGAAATCAGTCATGAACCCTCAGAAGGTTGCCTTGGCCACTTCTGGTAATCTCTTTGTACCGAAAGGTATGAAGCGGAAGAAGGGGATTAAGAAGTAGGCTAAGAAGGCACCCATGAAGGATGGTGGGGCTGGGAAAAAGCCTAAAGTCGCAACTGATAGGGACAGGTGCTTGAGGTGTGGTTAGAAAGGACATTGGAGGAAAGATTGTCAAGCCAACAAAGCAAGACAAGGTATGCCATTTGCATGTATAACTGTAAGCATGATTAAAGCCTGTTGTTGCTCTTCTAGAGCTATAAGCGCTGACTTGTTGATCATGTTGTTGTACTTTGTTGGGGATGTAGGGATTTTCAGTGAACCGGATCGATTTATGGATATTGCATATAATCAAAAATTCACAAAAACCTAGCATGCTCCTATGAATTTAATTCAATTCGTCGATTGAGAGATTACCGTAATTTCATAGAGTCTGATCCTATCTTTCGCTTTTGAATATCCAACATTAATTCAACCACGCGATTCGATTAAATCTATGGAAATAGAAATTAGAAATCTAATTTCTAGATGAAATTGAAAATCAGAGAAAAAAAGAAAGAAAGAAGAATCTTGTTCTCCTGATCAGATCATCAGGGCTGTATCCCAATGCTGTTCAGATCTGCTACTGGTGAGGACTCCATAGATCTGTAGTTGTGCAAGGCCAGAACCGAAATTCTCCTCCCTCTGCACTAGCTGTCGCCCACTCTCTCTTTCAACCTAGGGTTTCAACTGATTTGAATGTTATGAAGTGGCTAGGGTTTTGAGAGAGAGTGTTGTCTATTTATAGACCTAGGGTTTTAACCCTAATGGGCTATTGTGCTCAATTCAGCATATTTAATTGGGCTAGTCCTAGGATCTAATGCAAATAATAAAGTTGGCCTATAAATTAATTAATTCCCATGTCCACAACCCAGGACACAATTAAATAATTAATATTAATTCTTTTTCACCACAGAATTAATATTGACCTACCCCTTTATTACCACGTTATGAGAACGGGTTGCATTAATTGAGAATCCCCATATTTAAGATTACCGGATATTCGTTAATTAATCGGAGCTTCTAACAAGCTCTAACTACAATTAATTAATATCTTGTTATTCCTGAGTAGTACCACTCAATCCTTATCACTCGTGCCTGAACTTAATCAGCCTGCAGGACTTTGGCATGATGAATGTCATTGAGCTCCTCAGGGAATGTCCTCATCCTATTACTCGGATATGGTTACCTAAACCCAGTCTCAGAGGGTACTACACGAACTACTGTTACCCAAGATGTGGATATACGAGCACGTTACTTAGGCTCTCCACCATGGTAAGTCAAAGCAACAGTCGACCCGTGCAAACCCCTGAACCTTCGTTATGGTTTGGACTCCATCAATAACGAGATCTTGTATTCGCTGATGTCAGACAGTCGAATACATCTCACTGCGGTCCATCAATATGCCACCCTTGCGTACCAGCATGTCAAGTAACCAAGACAGACTACTTATTCCGACAATGTCGCAGCCATCCGGACAGACGTATCCTCATACATTGTCTCGGTTGTGATCAGGTTTATGTCTCACGAGGTCAAGTGTGATGTCAGACAGACGAATATATCTCACTGCGGTCCATCAATATGCCACCCCTGCGTACCAGCATGTCAAATAACCTAGACAGACTACTTATTCTGACAATGCCGCAACCATCCGGACAGACATATCCTCATACACTGTCTCGGTTGTGATCAGGTTTATGTCTCACTAGGTCAAGTGATCATACTATCTTCTGCGATCTACAACACGCTTTATGATCGTCCCTATCGGTGAGATAAGAGGATACCATTGTTCATACATGTAAGATTGTTAACAGATAGGAGAAATAAACTGTTGTATACTCATTATAAAAAATGCTTTCAGTATACAAAACCCATCAAAGTGATCATATTGTCTTCCGCGATCTACTACACGCCATATGATCGTCCCTATCCGTGAGACAAGAGGATACCATTATTACATACATGTAAGTTTGTTTAACAGATAGAAGAAATAAACCGTTGTATACTCATTATAATGAATGCTTTCAGTATACAAAACCCATCAATCTCCCACTTATACTCAAAGATAACTAAGCTATTACAGAGTATACAGTCCGTCTATCTAGCCTGTTATCTCTTTAACCACTGTCAGTGGTTGGCATCCACCTCAGACCCAGCTCAAGAATATGTCATTCGTAAACTTTCTGCGGCAAGCTCTTTGTAAATGGATCAGCAAGGTTGTCCTTAGTGTCAATCTTCTTGATCAGCACGTCACCTCTCGATATGATTTCTCGTATGATATGGTACTTTCTCTCTATGTGTTTGCTTGCCCTGTGAGACCGCGGTTCCTTTGAATTTGCCACTGCACAAGAGTTGTCACAATAAATTGTGATACTCCTCGGCAAACTAGGAATCACGACCAACTCTAAAAGGTAGTTCCTGAGCCATACCCCCTCTTTCGAGGCTTCAGAGGCGGCAACATATTCCGCCTCCATGGTGGAGTCAGCAATGCATTTCTACTTTGAGCTCCTCCAAGATACAGCTCCACCTCCCTGGGTAAACACATATCCTGAGGTCGATTTCTTCTCATCCTGGTCCCCTTGGAAATCCAAGTCTATATAACTGATAAACACTCATTTTGTGCATTTTACTGACATGAATCTGCTCACTTTTGACCTTAGATTAGACCACTATGTGATATTTTCATGCATTATCCATATTCTTTAAGGAATTATTACGTTTGGGTTGGTTTGTGGTTGTTTATGCATATTTCACGCACACTTGAGTTGTTTACAAGATTTTATCAAGTATCATGGGGCCAATCGATGCTAACTTGCATCGGGAAAAGAAAGAAGTGAGGAAAAATCAAAGAAAAAGCCAAAATTCCGTTCATGACGGAATCGGCGACCCAAAACACAAAATCGGCGATCACCGAAAGTGTTCTGGGTCGCCGATTTTGCAATTTAATCCATTTTGCTATGGCTCAATTTCGGCGACCCGGGTACAAAAACCGCGATCGCTGATCGTGTTGTCCGGGTCGCCGAACGGGTAAAATTGACGAATTTTGGCCCAAATCCCATATCTTCCCAGATTAGAAAAAGATAAGTATAAATAGAGGCTCCCAAGACTCGAAAATGGTCCTTTACCTTTATTTTTGAAATTTAAGAGCTACAGAGAGCTGAAACGAAGCGAGACTTGAAGAGTAAGATTGGAGATTGATGATCGAAGACCTCGGGTTTTGGTTTCCATGTTTTTCAATTCTTTGACTCTTTACTTCTTCATTTTTATGGAACTTAGCATGATTGGCTAAGTCCTTTATGGATTCTAGGGTTTTGAAACTTGTTGGATAGTTTCTTGATTGTTTATGTGATTCAGTGTTCCTTTTCCATTGACGTTTTAATTATATCTGAGCTTTTCATTAATTACTTCATATTGGCCATTGATTGTAATTTGAATTGGTGGTTTTTGAACCGAGAGGTCTAGGTTATCGATTTAGACGCAGATTAATTAGATTTGATAGGTCAATTATCCGAGAGGAATTTGAACTATTGAAGGGTTTTAAAAATCTAAGGTTTTATCAAGAGTAAAAGTCCATTTGCGCATCCGAGAGGAGTCACGAGATCTTTTATTTCCTAGTTATGGTTTAGAGTCCGAGAGGATCACATGATAACATAATTGAGGTTAACTCACGTCTTTGGAAATTAAAATTGGAATTGAATTGCATAAATGATTGTTTAATTGTTATTCAATGTTGATTACCCTGGAATCCTAGTTTCTCTGTGTTTTCTAAATTCAATCTTTTAATTGCCTTTTTAAATATCTACCTTTCAATATCGCCTAGTTTAAATAAACAAACTTTTCTACCGATGTGTCTAGATAGTAGTAAGGTATCTATGTTTTAGTGCTTGATTATATTTCGAGTCTGCAATCCTTTAGTTCGATAAATTAGTATTTGCCCTCATCAGTGGTCTGTACACTTGCAGTTTTAGCCTGTTGAAAAATACGCTATCAAGTTTTTAGCGCCGTTGCCGGGGATTGCATAGATTTATAGTTGACATTAATTCTGATATTACGTTATTTACTCTAGACGTTATTTTACGCAATTCTATTTTATTTTCGGTGTTAATGACTTCTGGAATTCTGTGCAGGTAGTATATGCAAACCAGATCAAAGGGTCCAGCACATGAACCCACAGATCCGGAAATCGAATCCTCCTGCCATAGGAATTCTGCCATAAGAAAGTTAGCATTCCTTATTGCTGACAACAATCAAGCAACGCAGATAGCTGATTTGCAGAGGCAGCTGGAAGAGATGAATCTGGGACTCCAGCAGCAGCAACCTCCGGCTGCACCTCACCAGCCGACTATTGATGAGATGTATGAGCCGATGATTGACATGCATCGTCATGCAGATTTTGGGCTGAAGGTGGATACGCCGAACTTTGAATTTAGAACCGGACTGATTCAGACCGCCCAGCAGAATCGGTTTGGGGGACTACCGTCTGAGGATCCCCATGTGCACATCCAGTCTTTCTTGCTGCTGTGCGACACGATCAAGCAGAATCAGGTGCCGATAGACTACATCAGATTGCACCTGTTCTCCTTCACATTGCGTGAAAGAGCCCTCTCTTGGTATCTGTCTTTGAATCGCGGTGAGATCACTACATGGGAGGAATTATGCAAGTTATTTCTAGTCCAATTTTTCCTGCCCAGCAAGACCATCCAACTGCAGACTCAGATCACGCAGTTCAGACAGTTTGTTGGGGAGTCACTATATGAGGCATGGGAGTGCTACAAGGATCTACTGCGCGCTTGCCCTTGCCATGGTTTTACTGAGAAGCAGCAGGTCTGCCACTTCTATGGAGGGCTGGACAAGGAGACTCAGAAGCATGTGAATGCTTCAGCTGGAGGGTCACTGACTGCTAGGCCACCACAGGAAGGGCTAAGCTTGCTGGAAGTCATGGAAAAAAAGTGAATACAACTGGTCTACAGAGAGGATGGAACACATAATAGCAGCAGTAGACGATACTGGGGACCTGGCTACTGAGATTAAGCTAATGAGGCAGGAGGTGGCTGCATCTACAAAATCTATGGAGCAGCGCCTCTCCAAGCTGGAGAACAAGGTGCCACAGTATGAGTTCGAGCTGGGAGGTGATTTGTCACAGCTGGAAGATGTCAATTATGTGAACCAAAGGAACTTCCAGAACAATAGGGGATATCCATCGGGGAACATGACATACCACCCCAACAATAGAAATCAACCCAATTTCTCCTACGCCAATCTGAATAATGCACTGCAGCCCCCACCTGGATTTTCTGCAAATAATGGGGGTACTAGCGAGCCCAAGGAGCCAAGCATGAGAAAGCTTCTGACCCAGTTCATCTCCATATCCAATGCTAAGACTACCAAAGTGGAGGGCGACATCTCTGTGATGGCTGCTATTTCTAACAGATTAATTATAATAACAGTGGAAAATAAATTTGTAAACCCTAAGGTTATCGATCCAGGGGAATTGTATGGGGAAATTATCTAAGTACTAGCTATGGTTCTAAAATTCATTGTTTGAGGAATTCAAAATCAGGGTTTTGGTTTGGAAAATAAAGATAACAATACTTGAAAATTAAAGGAATTTTGGAAAGCAAATTAAAGAACACAGATTCTAGGGAAGAACTCTTATTATGGATAACATGTAGGAATCAATTAATTTAACAGGTGGAATACTGCAACAATGCTATATTTCCTTGTTTGGCAAATATAACCTAGATTACTAATTAGTGACTCATCTCCGCTCGGTCTCAAAGTACACCAAATTAGTCAATCCGATAAGCAAATCAGTTCAATTCCTACATCTAGTACATCTGTTTGGATAGTGTAAATCGTATCATGTATTCCTATTCCCACTATTAATATTCACCTCTCGGTCCTTCTATCAATATCTAGACATCTAAATTAATCGTCACCTCTCGGTCCTTGAATTAATCTAGAATTATAGAATAAACACAGGAATCATGAACCTAATTAATTAATCCTAACATGCATCCATAATAATATCAACCCCTAGAACCCGCTAGGGTTTCTAGCCACTCATCGTAGATAGAAATCCAAAAGAAAACATATTAAATTGCGTAAACATAAAA
>JAPKLW010002556.1:11550-33775 GCA_026898455.1 Plectranthus barbatus
CAGAGAAGAACAACGGTGGTCTTGCGGTGGACTGTAATAAAAAGGAACTGCACAAGGGATCGGAAGAGGTGGGGGAAAAAAGGGTCGGTCGATGATGGGTCAAACGACGGCGTTTTGTGGTGGAGTGGGATGAGAACTTGATGATCATCTTCTATGAGAAAAAAGAACATAACAATATAATACGGATCAAATTCTCTGTTCTACGATGGTGTTCCATTGCTCAATTACTAATTTTAATTTATGTTTTTACGAAAACAAAAATCAAGTATAATACAATATAGTAGAATTGATTTTTATGAAAAAAATCAAAATTTTTATAAGAACACAAATTATAGTTATATATAATTAATTTTAATAATCAAATTTTAGTAAAAAATTGAAAAATAATTACTCAAAAATATTATATACCCTAATTGGGTGCGATGAACCATATGGTTGAACTTATAAAACTAATTCAAATCATAATAAATTAAGATTATAAAAAAATATTAAATAAATATTAATAATTTTAATAGTGGAACAGGGAGTGGAATACAAAAGGGAGGACAGAGAATCTCATGCCCAATATAATAACATCGATCCTAGTATCCCAAATAATAACAATGAACATGGTATATAAGCTCCGAGTAGTAAAAACTCGATCAATGAGTTCATTTTATAATCAGTGAGGAAGGTAGATCCATCTGGTCCAATTTTCACCATAACATAATACAAAGATATTTATTATAATTAATAATAGCATTTCAACTAGGAGTGTAATTGAATTGAATCGAGTAGTGTTAGGAAATTTGATATTAGATTTTTTTTTGTTTTGGTGTGTCAAAGGGTCAATAGTCTAACCAGTTTAAATCTCTAGATTAGCTTTAGTTTGATCCTAAGATATAAAGTCCTGTAAGGTCTTTTTAATCAAGTTGTATTTGAAGCTCGTCGACGAACAGGCTGATGAATCAGTCTGGGATGCGCAAAAGACTCAAACAGACTGGAGCTCAGTATGGAACTAACCAGTTTGGGTCATATAGGAACTGACAAGTTTGGGACTACATCAAATGGAACTGATTAGTCTAGGACTGACCAGTCTGGAGCTTACCTGTCCAAGATATCAAACTTTCCAGTCTGGGGATCGATGACGAACTGAATGATGACGTCAACCAGCATGGACTTTCCAGCCAGACGACATCAGCATGGAATCTTAGTTATAGTCCCCGCGCATAGAGACAAAGAGAATTGTCTGAGGAATGGTACTAACAAATATCAGACTTTAAGGATTGAAGATTCCTTAAAGTCTGCAAGTCCAAGACTTCAGTCTAGATTCCTCGGACTGATCAGTCTGGATTCATCGGAATGATCAAATGCTGTCGTTCTGACAAAAGTGAACATTCACTGTCGAAGTTAGAAAAAGCAGGAAAAAGTAGAGGATTTCTCTGAAAGGCTACCTACCCGCGTGATAAGCTCGTATTTTGCCTCACTTATCGCTTTGTTTTCTTTATTGTTTTATGCATTTACATTACTTTTTAGTTAATAATCGAGCATGAAATATTTATAGGGGATATTACGCTTGTCGTGCTCAGTTTTGTAGATATTTGAGGCTAGAAGTGAGCAAAAGGTGAAAAGAGCCGAGTTACACAGAGTTGCTGCTTCGATTAACACACGGGAAGTCGACCAAGTTGGAAGACGTGCCAAAATCCTGAAGCATGACTTCTGTGTCGACCGACGTGGTGCATGTCAATCGAAACGGAGGTCGGATATCAATCGAAGGAAAGCAGGAAGACGAGAGGCTCGACACACATATATGTGTGTCGATCGACACAGAAGATGGAAAGATGGATTGACAGGAAGGCCATACCCGGATGTCGACTTGCGTGTGTGTCAAGTTTTGGGGATTTTCCATCTCAAGCCTATTACCTTTTGAAGATTTAATTTCCTCCCCTATAAATAGGACCTTAATTAGCTCGAAAATAATGTCTTTTTAATCTTTAATTTTATGTTTTTACTTTATTTTTCAGCCTTTAATTTTAAGCATTAAACTCTTTATTTTCATTGTTGCTTTGGATTCAAGTTATTGAAGATTTCTATTCCAGTTTTCAATAAGATTTAAGTAAGTTCATTTATATTTCTTGCAATGTGTCTTTAATATGTTAGGCTAGAAACCCTAACAGGTTCTAGGGTTTTCACCATCCTCTTTAGCATGTTTTAATTTGATTAATTCCAAACCCTAAATTAATTGGTTCAAGTTCTATGGTTTTCAATCCAAAATCTATTTTCAATTGAAGGATCGAAAGATGAAAATTGAATTAGATTTATAGTTATTAATTTGAGACCGAGAGGAGATTATTAAAAACAGGAAAATAGAATTTTGATACAATTGGTTTCTGTCTCAAAAGGAAGAATCAATTGTAGGGTTTTTAATCTGTATCTTTATTGAGATTGATTGACTTGTGTTTTTGAGACCGAGAGGAGATAATCATTAGTTAATAATCTAGGTTTTAATTGCCTAACCAAGGAGTTAATTCCAAAATATCATATTTCCCACCTTAATGATTATTTTTGGGTTTGGATTGATTGATTATGCATGTTGTTTGGATTGGTTGATTTCTCTAGAATCTGTGCTTTTTATTTATTGAATTTTATTTCAAAAGTTATTTTCTATTTTGAAAACAAAAACCCTTCTCAAATTTGGTTTCCTCAAACAGCGAATAGATAAACTATATCCAGTACATGAAATAATTTCGTCGCACCATCCCTATCGGTTCGACATTCCTTTGGGTTATAAATTTATTTGCATCGCTATATTATAATAAATCTATTTAATTTTAACATGCGATCACCGCGAAGAGGACAAAGACCTCGAATTGGTCGAACATCCGATGTGTCTAACGACTCTAAAGATTTAAATCTCAACCCTTCGCCTATAAATAGTCGAGGACCTTCAGAGATTCAGTACAACCGAACCTTCAATTTTCAGAGAGCCAAAATGCTGCCAAATTTATGACTCAACTGTTCAAGGCTCATTCAAAGCTTTCCGTGTGTCACCGCAGCGAACACGAGACTCAGAGCTTCTAGTTCTTGAGTTACTCTTGGTGTTCTTTCTCTCCAAGAAAGAACACAACAGTCAAGTACGCTCTGTACTTTGACTCTGACGGGCTTTCTTAGCCGCCAAGCTGACAGTTACGAGGTGAACTATAAAGACCTCATTCCGGCGATAAGGAGGCTGCATGGTGTGCCAACACTCCGAGGAGCTGTGAAGTGAAGACGTGCAAAGGACCGGGCGAGTGAGCTTGTGGACTGAAGGACGAGGCATTCTTTAGCAAGCAATAGATCGTGGGAGCACCTTGTATTCATTCACTTAAGGGATTTCTAGACTTCTGTCTGAAGAGTGGACGTAGGACCTTTTGGTGTTTGAACCACTATAAATCCTTTGTCGTTTAATTGCTTTCTTTTTATCAGTTTTCGTATCTTAAAATTCAACACTCAAGTGTTGAAGTATAGACTAAAACTGACTTAACTACTTTTTGGACTTAAGACCAAAACTGAGCTTTCGATAAACCAAACTGAGACTGACACTCAGTTTGGATAAGTGCAAGTCCCAACCATTAAACTATTTCCGCTGTGCTAAATTTTTATTCTCTGAAAAACCGGGACCAACAAGTGGTATCAGAGCGGTTAGTCTTTCCGTGTTGGTCGTTTTGAAGTCGCTTAGGACCGAGATCCAATCTTTCCTTGCACTTTTTGTCTTATCTTAGCTCAGGTACTTCATATTCACAATGAATATTCTGAAGTTGCCTCCGTACAATGCCGAGAAGTATGCAATATTGAAGAAGAGGTCTTTCATCCAGCTCAAGAGCCTCCATCCTGAGATGATGGGTATTATGGAGAGAGGACCGATAAAGATTACAAAGGTCCTTCCACCTCTAAGAGCTGAGTGTCCCAGAACGGTAGAGAAGCCGTACGAAGAGTGGAGCCCTGAAGACAAGAGACGAAACCAGCTCGACTCCATCGCCCATGAAGTGATCCTATCTTCCTTACCAGACGCACTGGTTGAGGAAGTAATACTATTTGACGATGCAAAAGAGGTATGGGATTACCTCGACAACTTGTGCCAAGAAACTGACAAGATGAAAATAAACAAGTTGCAAGTTTGCTTGGATAAATATGAATCGTTCCAGATGTAACCTGGAGAAACCATTAAGTCGATGGAGGCACGATTCACTGCCATCGTCAGCAAACTTAATGATTTGGACAGAGTTTACTCTATAGCCGATCTAAATGCCAAGATCCTGTCCAAGATGCCAAAAAAAGATTGGTTCGTCTAAACGACTGCTTTGAAAGAAAAAAATCTTTCAAAGATGACGATGAAGGAATTGTTCGCCCATCTTCAAGCCCATGAGTGGGATATTCAGATGGTGAACAAGAACGAGGCAGTGAGAGCAGCCAGCTCACCAGGTCTTCAGGCTGAGGATGCAGCCTATTTCGTCAAAAGGGACTCAAAATGGAGACCCAAAAAGCCCTTTCAGACTGACCGTCCAGCAGGTCAGTCCAGCATTCAACCGAAAGAGATCCCATCCACCTCAGGATCTCTACATAAGGAAGGAGAAAGCTCAATAGTTGAGCTTGAAGAGCAAATGCGCAGACTGGCAAAGCTCCTAGAAAAAACTAAAGGAAATGAAGCAGCGCCCAAAACTGACGACAGGAGATTCATCAAGAGAGCCCCAAGATCATGCTTCCAGTGCAATTCCTCCAAACATCTCAAGTTCGAGTGTCCCTTGGTGGACAAAGAGGAATGTGAGAGGCTCAAGAAGATCTTTGAGCGCAGAGCATCGAAGGCCGTGGCTCAAGCCATGCTCACCCGCACTGAAGTACCGGACATCCCAGATCACAATGATGATTACTATTCATCTGATGAGGATTCTGAGGAAGAAGCACTTCTGGCCTTCATGGTCGCCTTCGAAGAGGAGACTGATGGAGAGGATATAGAAACTGAAACTGAGATAGCACTGGCTGCTTCAAGTGAGCAGGTAAATACTTTACCATTAGTTTTTGATCTCTCTGTATGTATTCTGCACGAAACTGAGTCGCATTGCTCCAACTCACAAGATGTCACTCTTGATATTCTTTCAAAAGAGTTTGAAAAATTTTATGCTTTAAAGAATATCTTAGCCGGTGAAAACACCTCACTGAAATCTCAAGTATCAGTTTTGACTGATGAGATTGAAAAATCGAGGTCTGTCAGTGAGGAGCTGGCAAAACTCAAAGAAACACACTCTCTTTTGCTTAAAATTTTGAAAATCTTCAATCTGAGTGTGAATCTTTGAAACTCACCGTCCTTGAGCAAGACGAAAAACTTTGTTTCTTCAAAAAGGGCTCAAGAGGTCTAGAGGAGGTCATGCAATGCATGAGAGACCCCTCAGACAAATTGGGTTTAGGTTTTTGAAAATGATTTGAGCAATGAAACCTCCGCATCGATTGGTACAAAGAAAAACATCAGTTTCGTAAAAGAAAAACTTAGTACTCAGTCTGGGTCGATTGGCAATGGGGTAGTGTCTAAAGCACCAGCTCAGACTGGTAACACTAAAAGTTGGTTAGCCAACAACCCCAAACTGACTGACCAGAATGGGACTGATAAGTCCAAGTCTAAGGGTAAGCTGGTAAATCAACACAACCCTAGACTGGCTAAGTCTCAAACTGGAAGGAAGTCAATCCAGCCATCCAAACTGACCAAGTAGTATGTTCCGACTGCGAGGAAGTCAATCCCATCGACCAGTTTGACCAAGCATCCAGTTTATGCTGGAAGGAAGTCGAACACACAACCCGGTCAATTCGCTAATCGGGGTCCCAAATCTTGAGCTCATCTTGAGAAAAGGAATCTACCAAGTAGGGGGAACACCTACTTGAGGCCAGAGCCCAAACACAATTTCGTTTCAAGGGTTGTGAAGGCTAATCGTAGTGGCCAAAACTTGTCCAACAAAAAGCCACCAAGGTATCACATATATCCGGAACCCAGTTTCCGAGGTTCTCAAAGGAAACACACCTCCAAGAGAACTACACACACTGCCACACCTTCCCAAAACAAAAACATGCATTATTATCGAATGAATGGAAAGGTTACTATTAGTGATCACAACAAGAAGCCAGTTGTTATCCCGTAGGACCCGCAGATACTCAGGGACCTAAAGTATAACTTTGTGACTTGCAGGAACAGGTACATGCAAATCAGCTTCAAGAGAAGAGCGAGTGGATCCTCGACAGTGGATGCTCGGCTCATAAGATTGGAAAGAAGAACCTGTTTATAGATCTCAATATGGTCAGAGGACCACCAGTCTTATTTGGTGATAACTCAAGGGGCAGAGTTATTGGAAGGGGATGCATCGAGTAGAACGGAGCCCAGATCATTAATGTATCTCTCGTCACCAACTTGAAGCACAATCTTCTCAACATAAGTCAATTGAGCGAAAATGGATATGTCGTCTCCTTCGAAGAATCAGAGTGCTAGATCAAAGATAAAGCTTCAGGAGATGTCAAGCCCCAGACAACCGCAGCAGAACGGGCTTGCAGAGTGAAGAAACCGAATGCTGAAGGAAGCAAACCGAACCATGCTGGCAGAGACCAGCTTGGGTGAAAGGTATTGGGGTGAAGCGTTGATGACGGCCTGCTATACGTAAAATCGAAGCGACATCAATGATCATCTTCAGAAGACCTCGTACGAAGTGTATCATGGTCGTAAGCCTTCTTTAGCTAATGTTCGTGCATTTGGTTCTCCATGTTATATTCACAACAATGGGAAGTCGAAACCTAATGCCTTCTCTCCCAAAACTGATGAAGATGTGTTCCTTGGTTATGGACACCCTTCTCACAAGGATTATAGGGTATTCAATAACACTACCAAAGTTGTGGAAATAACATGCAATGTTATTTTTGATGAGGCTACTTTGGTGCGCAGAACCATGAAGGAACTCGGAGAAGAAGTTCCTGAGGTCAATAATGTTAATGGTCATTTTGGCAGAAATTCTTTCAGTGCTAAACCAACTGATTCGACTAGATTGATGAATGGATCATCTTCTCAACCAGGACCCTCGATTGGACATCAGACAATCGAGAGGGTCGGTGATGCAAATGATCTTGCTGAGACCTTTAACTCAATCTCCCCGAGAGAAGGCATAAATCAAGGGGGAACTCAGGCTAGATTGTTCGAGAATGATGATATTGAAGATTAGACTGGCAATCCAGAAGGTTGGACTGACAATCAAATCATCCAGAATGAAGGTCCAGAAGCCCAGACTGAAGACGGCGAGGCTCAGACTAAGGACGCCGGAGCTGAAGCTGAAGATGCAGGAGATCAGACTGAAGGAGTTCAGACTGATAGATGCCAAACTTCCGGATCAGCCTCAACTATCAGTTTAAGCAGACCAAGGCACCGATCAACCAGTTTTGGGGAACGAGATTATTCCATTGGATTTCTTCCTCACTGATGTGCCAGTTGCAGGCATTCATTCTGAAAATCCGTTTGTTCAACCCGTCCAGGTCTAAGAGCTTCAACGACCAAAATAGCTTCGTAACCATCCAGAAGATGCAGTGTTGGATGAAGTTACCAATCCAGTTCAAACCAGATAGGGAATTGCCCTGCTTACGTGCTACATCTCTCAGACAGAACCGACTAAGATAGCAGAAGCACTACAATCAGTAGATTGGATCAACGCCATGCAAGAGGAACTTGCATAATTCACTCGCAATCATGTATGGGACTTGGTAGATAGACCGTCACATCAGTTTGTGATTGGTACCAAGTGGGTTTTCGAGAACAAGCGAGATGAAGCTGGCAATATAGTCCGAAACAAGGCCAGACTAGTTGCCAAAGGATATACGCAGTGCGAAGGCATCGATTTTGATGAGATCTTTGCCCCAGTAGCGAGACTGGAAGCAGTCAGGCTGTTTCTAGCCTATACCGCATATCACGGCTTCACGGTCTATTAGATGAACGTGAAGAGTACCTTCTTGAATGGAGAACTGAATGAAGAAGTTTATGTGGAGCAACCTACAGGTTTTGAAGAAGGCACACAAGTATACAAGCTGCAGAAGACATTATATGGATTAAAACAAGCACCGCGTGCTTGGTACGAGACCTTATCCCAGTTTCTTCTGAAGAACAGATTCAGAAAAGAGAAGATTGACAGGACCCTATTTTTTATCAAAGACGCTGAAGACATCCTATTGGTCCAGATATATGTCAATGACACCATTTTTGGGTCTAAGAACTTAGGTCTATGTGAGAAGTTTGCCCAGCTTATGCAAAGTCACTTCCAAATGAGTATGATGGGCAAAATGACCTACTTTTTGGGACTGCAAGTTCATCAGTCCAGCGAAGGAATCTTCATAAACCAGAAGAAGTACACCAGAGACTTAATCAACAAGTTTTGTCCAGAGAAGACAAAGTCTCTAAGGATTCCTATGAGCACAAGTGTTCGGATCACCCTGGATAAAGATGGAGAATCAGTAAATCCATCAGCTTACAGAGTCATTATTGGCTCACTTCTATATTTGAAAGCAACCAGGCCCGACATTTCTTACACTGTCGGAGTGTGCGTAAGATTTCAAGCCAATCCAAAGAAATCACACATGGATGTTGCCAAAAGGATCGTAAGATACTTGAAATGCACTGAGTCACTTGGGATTTGGTATCCAAGAAGTGATGAGCTTACTCTAAATAGATACTCAGACTCAGATTTTGGCAGATGTCGAACTGATTGCAAGAGCACGAGTGAAACTTGCTAGTTTCTAGGGCATAAGCTGATAAGTTGGTTCAGCAAGAAACAACACTTGGTCGCGACTTCCACTACTGAAGCTGAATACGTTGCTGAGCTCAAATTTTGTGGATCAAACAGCAGCTGCTAGATTATGATGTCAGCTCAGTGTGCGTGTCAATCTACTGCAACAATAACAGTGCAATATGCATCACGAAGAATCTGGTTCATCATTCTAGGACCAAGCACATCGACATTTGACACCATTTTATTCGTGATCATGTTGAGAAGAAGGATATAAGTGTGGAATATATCCGGATTGAGGACCAGCTCGCAGACATTTTCACGAAGCCTCTCCCAGAAGCTGGATTCAAAGAGCTTTGTATCAAACTCGGACTTATGGAGTTTGATGAGATCTCAGAAGGTAAAGAATGAGTCCAAGCTCTCATTCTCTCTTTTTGCCTTGAAGATTACTTTGGTTTTCTGAAGAAGCGGAATAAAACTTAGTCCAAGCTCTTAGTTTTTGGTTTTCTGAAGATTTCAAACAGAAACTGATCATCAGTTTCATTTCGAGCTCATCAGACTGAAGGTTTTCCAGACTGACTTTATGGGTTCAAGTTATTTCAGTCTGAAGCTTGCTTGTTCCATCCAGACAAAGATGCGGAATAAGACTGAGTCCCAGCTCTCGGTTCTTCTCATATGACCAGAAATTCCAAAAATGGTATCAGTTTTACTTCGAAATACTCAGCAAAAACTGATTGAAGATGGTGTGTAGCGGATTAAATTGAGTCCAAGCTCTCAATCTTAAATTGAGCACAAGTCATCCCAGACTTGCTCAACCAACCCAAGCTGAGAATATTTATAGGCGGGATTTTTTAAATCCAGTATCGCTTATGTGATGTGCAGCATTAAATGCTGAATTTAATGCAAAAGCGTCGAAGCGTAGTCAAACACAGTCAAAGGTCGAATGAGGATGCACCACGTCAGCAGCACCAGGACTCGAGGACGTAGCCACATCAGCAATCCACAATTCTAGTCGTAGGTCAACATGATTTCAACCGTCACACTCTCTCTCAACCGTTGATCACCCCGCTTCTGGATTATTTTCAATTAAAATTTAAAACATTATTAAAGTTATTTATGAAATAATGATTACTAACTACCATAAATAAATAATAATACCTAATTTATAATTTATCTACATTTTTCATCATTTTAGTTTCAGTTTTAAAATAATAACTTTTGTTGTTATTTGTACTATTATTATTATTTATTATTTTTGTAAATATTTATTTTTAATTTATTATTTTAATTGAGGAATGAGTTAAGTATTATTATGCAATTATATAATTAGGGGTAATTATCCTATAATTAATTTTTTTATAATACTTTAAATTTTAATTACAAAAAATAACTAAAGCATAAAAATCAAAATGGACATGTGGCTTTATTTAATTGATTGAGATTTGAGGTTGTCTTCAAAGGACCAGGATCCTCTGCAGTGGGGTGCTGTGACTGTGCACCTCCATCCAACCACATAATACCACATGTCATTATTTTAGTTTTTAAGTTTTTCTAATTTTATTGTTTCTTTTTAATTGAGGAATGAGTTTAGGTATTATTATAATTAGTGTAACTATCTAATAATTATTTTTATAATATTTTAAATTTTAATTAAAAATAAAAACAAGATTATAAGAATTTATAAAATTCTATTTTTTGTAATAACATTACCAAAATAAATTGAAAAGTAATATGACAAGATTAATTAAGAAATAATGTCGCATCACCTCCAAAATAAAGGGTGATGCGACGTCGTTTGGAGGCACAGCACCATGCTGTCTCTTTTCCTCCACAACAGACGATCTTCTTACGTCTTCTTCCACAAAATTATACACAATATACATACATAAAATTATTCGACCCTCCCCCTCTCTCTTATATAATGATGGGCATGCTATAACTCCTATAACTGCAAAATTTCCCCTTATAAAGATAAAAAGGAAACAGGTGTCGACTCCAGCCGGGAAGTTCTCCGACAAGAAAATGTCGCGCAACTGCTGCCCCGCCGCAGTCCGTGGAGCCATCAAGCGCCGAATCTTCTCCGACCTCTTCTGCATGGTGAAGGCAGCTTTCCGCGCCGCCGTCGGCTTCTTCTCTCCGCATTGATTCATGATCATCACCATGAAGATGTAGTCTTCGTTGTTGTTATTTGTGAGAATAGATATCTCTTATTTCACTCAATGAGATTTGAATTACAAACTACAAACTAGTACTTATAGAGACTAAAGATATCTAATCTAGGAAAAATAAAAAAGATATACATGACTATATACAAAAGATATAGGAAAAGATATGAAATATCTTAACACCCCTCCTCAAGCTAAGACGAGGTGAGTCGAAGCTTGGTACAAAAGTCTTCAAATAATTGGCGAGAGACACTTTTCGTAAATATGTCCGCGATCTGATCTTCCGAAGGAACCTTGTGACGAGCTGGTTTGAATCAACTAATTCCCAGACAAAATGGTAGTCTATGTCGATGTGCTTGGACCGCTTGTGGGAAACATGATTCTGAGTGAGAAACAGAGCGCTTGAATTGTCTGAATAGATGATGGGAGGCTGCGGAAGTGACACACGCAAATCGCGCAGGATGTTCGACACCCATTAGATTTCTGATGCCGTGTTTGCGATGGCCCGATATTCTGATTCACAGCTAGAACGTGAAACTGTCGGCTGTTTCTTTGCACTCCAAGAGACTAAGTTTGGACCAAGAAAAATAGCGTAGCCGTATGTGGATCGTCTAGTGTTAGTGCAGCGCACCCAGTCGGCATCAGAGTAACCAACCAAGCAAAGAGAACCGCGAGAAAAAGATAGACCAAAGCCGATTGTGCCCTTTACGTAGCGCATAACACGTTTGACAGCGACGTAGTGATCAATTGTCGGATTTTGCTAAAACTGGCTCAGAGTATTGACAGAGTAAGCCAAATCTGGACGAGTTATTGTAAGATACTGAAGAGCTCCAACCAGCAAACGATATTGAGTTGGATTTTCGAATGGAGAGCCGTCCTTAGATAAAGTAACGCCGGGGGCCAGAGGAGTGGCGATAGGCTTGGCGTAGAGCATATCGGCACGTTTTAAGATGTCCATAGCATACTTGGTCTGACATAGAAAGATCCGATCAGAGGGATAATAAGCTTCCAGGCCGAGAAAATATCCAAGTCGTCCCAAGTCTTTTGTAGAAAATTCAGAATCCAGGCGTCGCATTAAGTGAGAGATATCCGAGGAGGAAGAGCCAGTAATAATTATATCATCAACATAGACCAGTAAATAAATGAGAATCGCATCTTTCTGATAGACAAATAAAGATGTATCCGACGAGCTGCAACAAAAACCAAGAGTAAGGAGAAAGCTTCTAAATCGTTGTTACCAGGCGAGGGGCGCTTGGCGAAGTCCGTAGATAGCCTTCTGAAGACAACAAACATGAGTAGGGTGCCGAGAGTCAATAAAACCAGGAGGTTGTTCCATAAAAATAGGAGTAGATAATACACCGTTGAGAAAAGCATTCTTCACGTCAAGTTGGTGTAGAGTCCAAGAATTCATAACTGCAAGAGATAGAATAATACGAATAGTAGATGCTTTAACAACAGGACTAAACGTATGAGTGAAATCAAATCCAGGAACTTGGCTAAAACCCTGAGCAACCAACCGAGCCTTGTATCGGTCGATCGAACCATCGGCAAGTAATTTTGTTTGAAATACCCATTTTGAACCGACCACGTTAGTATTCAATGGTCGAGGCACCAACGTCCAAGTTTTATTTGCATGTAGAGCTGCCATCTCCTCACGCATCGCCTGAACCCACTCAGGAACCTTCAAGGCTGATTTGATTCCACGTGGTTCAGGAAGAGCAGTATAAGCTGAGAAAATAGACACAAAGTTGATATCAACTGGATAACGTGGTTTAAAAATACCCAACTGAGAACGTGTCTGCATGGTGTGTGTGCGAGCTGGAGGAGGAGACGGCAGGGCATCCTGGTCAGCGGGCGGCGGCACATCCAGGACAGGAGGAGGTGCATAGACGGGTGGAGGTGCATGGGGAACCAGCGGTGCGGCCAAGGGGAGAGGATCGGTTGATGGACAGATAGGGCACAGTTTGGAGGTGGACGACGGTGTGGCGGAAGTGGGCGAGGGACGTGAGGCAGTCGGACAAGTATTAAGGTAGGATGTGAATTGAAGGCGTGATAAGGGGGTGTCCGATGGGTTTTTGGAATACGAAAAGGAGGACTCGTCAAACTTGGCATGACGGGTGATATATATGCGAGAGGTGGATGGGTGAAGACATCGAAAACCTTTATGGGAAAGACTATAACCTAAGAAGACACAAGGAATACTACGAGGCTGTAACTTATGTTCATTGTAGTCACGAAGGCAAGGGAAGACACGACAGTCGAAAGGGTGAAAACTATCATAAGAAGGAGGAGAACCATAAAGTACTTCGAAAGGTGATTTATTTTGAAGAGTAACAGTAGGAAGGTGGTTATTTGTGTAAACGGCTGTGCTAAAGGCATCGACCCAAAAGGAGAGAGGGGCGGATGAATGGTAGAGAAGAGTAAGACCCATCTCAGTGATGTGACGGTGCTTACGTTCTGCTCGACCATTCTGAGAGGGTGTGTAAGGGCAGGAGATTAGGTGATGAATACCTGAAGAGCGAATGAGGGACTGGAGACGGTTGTTGGTGAATTCTGTGCCGCCGTCGCTTTGAAAATGCTTAATCTTGCAAGAAAACTGATTTTCAACAAAAGATTTAAACGTAACCAAGACATCGAAGAAATTAGATTTGGCATGCATTGGGTAAAACCACGAGAATCTAGAATAGTCATCAATAAAAACTGCATAATAACGAAAACCAGCAGTAGAAATAACCGGGGAAGGTCCCCATAAATCACAATGCACAAGATCCAGAGCGTGTGGAGCACGCTTATTAGAAATAGAGAAAGGTAAATGACTGTTCTTTGCTAACTGACAAGAAGTACATAAACCAGAAGCATGAGATGATGAAGATACTGAAAGAAGCTGAGCACCACATAAGATGTTAATCACGGCTGGGGTCGAATGTCCTAGGCGTGCGTGCTATAACTCGAGAGGAGCAGAAGGCAACCGGGACTGAGCAGAGGCCGAGAACACCAAAGGAGAGGACCATTTTTACGTACGCCGGTTGTGAGGATTCGCCCTGTCTCCTGATGCTGAATTTTGAACTGAGAATCAGTAAATAATACATGAACAGGTAGATCCCGATTTAGTTTACTAACAGATAAAAGATTCTTCGTAATATGAGGAACAACAAGGACATTGTTCAAGTGTAAATCATGAGCCAGAGTAAGAGAGCCAATATGAGTAATAATAAGACGATCACCATTACCAACTGTGACATTATCCGAACCCGAATAAGCCATAGCATCATCAAGTTGGGAGACATTAGAAGAGATATGGGCAGACGCGCCAGTGTCCAAATACCAATCGGAAGTCTATGTGGGCAAGATATTGTAGTTCATAGATAGAGCCTCCGCAAGCTGAGCCGACGACCGGGAGAAGGTGTGATCGAACCGACGAGGGCAGTCAAAAGCATCATGATCAGTTTGACGACAAAAATAGCACTAGGGTTTCTTTCGGCCTTTACATGAATTGTTTTGACCTCGGCCCTTGCCTTTGGACGAGGAGGAGTTGCCACCAGAGTCACGATTGCGTTGAGAGGCCTGAAAGGCGACGGGCTGGGACAAATGATGAGCGGCTGAAGATTGCTGAAAGAGCGCATGACTCTGGGCGCGAGCGAGAAGAGTATCAAAGTCCGGAAGGGGATCCTGTGTGAGTTGTACAGCAGTGAACGTAGCAAAATCAGCGTCGAGACCACGAATGAACCAGTGAGATTTATCGGAGGGATCGAGCGAGCACCCAATGGACGCAAGTTGATCGCACAAACCCTTAAAACGGCTTCCGTATTCTGCAACGGAGAGATCACCACTTCAAAGAGAAAGCATATCATCTTTTAAACTTAGTTCACGCGCCTTAGAACGATTGTTGTAGGCACGAGATAAAGCATCCCAGACTTCTTGTGAGGATTTACAACCAATGATAACGGCCATGGACTCTTCAGTCAAGGTGGAAACGAGGAAGAGTTTGATGATCTGATCACGGGAGAACCACGTCGAGAAGGCGGGATTGATGGCCGGAACGCCGGTGGTGGCTGGAAGGTAGTGCGGCGGTGCTAGCGTCGTTCCATCAAGATACGGGAAAAAATTCTGAGTAATCAGAAGTGGTTCGATCTGAGCATGCCATAACATGTAGTTCGAAGCGGTAAGTTTAATGTTAACCATATGAATCATGGTGGAGAGAGGTAGAGATGACAGTCCATCGACGTCAGGTTGCGCGGCCATGAGGGTGAGACGCAGAGAAAGGCGGACGAACGATGAATGACACAAATTAGGGTTTTGGCCAATATTTGGCTGATACCATGTGAGAATAGATATCTCTTATTTCACTCAATGGGATTTGAATTACAAACTAGTACTTATAGAGACTAAAGATATCTAATCTAGGAAAAATAAAAAAGATATACATGACTATATACAAAAGATATAGGAAAAGATATGAAATATCTTAACATTATTGTTGTTGTTTTTATTTTTTTTATAAATTTTATGTAACCGGTGATTGGAAAGGAGCTAGATCGAGTGAATAATCGAGTGATTATTTTCTTCGTATCGAGTCATGAGTCTGTGTGTTTGCTCTAGCTAAGATTGTTTGGTTTGCAATAAATAATAGCTAAGTGGAAATTTATAAAATTCTATTTTTTGTAATAACATTACCAAAAAAAATTGAAAAGTAATATGACAAGATTAATTAAGAAATAATGTATAATTTTTTAAAGCTTCAATTATCATAATGAAATAAATAAAATATAAAAAGAAATAAAAATTTGGAAGAAAAAGATTAAAAAAAGATAAAAACAAAAAAAAATGACCTTAATTATGAAATAATGAATAATTACTTGAAACTTGAATATTCATGACAAAATATTCTGAAAAAAAAAATACAGTGATAGTAATTGATAGTTATTAACTTAAAACAAAATTAAAAAAGGAGTGATGCGAAGTCGTGTGTAGGCACAAGCACAACACTGCCTCCAACTTTTCCTCTTTTCCTCCACGGCAGAGGAACTTCTTTCGTCTTCTTCCACGAAATTATACACAATACACATACATGACATTTTTCGACCCTCCCCCTCTCTCTTATATAATGATGGGTGTCCTTTAACTCCTATAACTGCAAAATTTCCACTTAAAGATAAAAAGGAAACAGGTGTCCGACTCCGGCCGGGAAGTTCTCCGACAAGAAAATGTCACGTCGCAACAGCTGCCCCGCCGCAGTCCGTGGAGCCATCAAGCGTCGAATCTTCGCCGACCTGTTCCGCATGCTGAAGGCAGCTTTCCACGCCGCCGTCGGCTTCTTCTCTCCGCATTGATTCATGGTCATCACCACGAAGATGTACGACTCCGTTGTTGTTATTGTTGTTGTTGTTTTTTTTTTTTTAAATGTATTTTTAGTGTTTTTATGTCACCGGTGATTGGAAAGGAGCTCGATCTTTTAGAGTGAATAACCGAGTGATTATTTTCTTCGTATCGAGTCATGAGTCTGTGGTCGCTGTGTGTTTGCAGTAATATTTAGATATTTTCCGTTTGCCGGTCGGAGTTGATGAATTTTTCGATATTTTCCGTTCAAACTTTGTTGATCGTAGTAGTAAGTAACGATGAACGGTGAAGCCGCCTCAGGCAACGGCTATCCACAAACAAATCTGAAAATGAAAATTTACATTATAAGTAAGTTGTTTATAGGGAGCTCCATTTCATCTATTTTGCTCAACATATGCGGGTTGTATTTTAGAAATATACTCCCTCCGTCCAGGCTGAATTGTCCCGATGACTTTGGGCACAATAACCAAGGAATGTGAGTGTAAAGTAAGTTGGGTGGAATTAATATTTTATTATTGAGTGTGAAAAAGTTGTCTTAATGGGACAATTGAGGTGGGACGGACGAAAAAGGAAAGTGGGACAATTGAGGTGGGATGGAAGGAGTATTAAATTTCAAACTTGGATAACTCTTGAAAAAGAGTTAATATTTCCTTCTCTTTTTATTTATGTTTCGAGAGTTTAATATATCGCCTTTTGTAATGTTTATTTTCGTTGAATCTGGTCTGTAACCTAGGTGTTTAGTATCTGATAGGCTAATGTTGGTTTTCATGTAGTATTTTCATTAAGGCTATTTCAATTCAAGCAACTCAACCAAAAAGAAAACCTAGCTGGAGAGATTTAAAAAGGGCCTCAGCCGCTTTCCAATGGGGGATCACCATTTACCACATTTGTAGAGAGAGAGAGAGAGAGAGAGAGAGGATTCCCCTGCTTTTAGCATCATTCCACAAGGGAAAATACAAATCTAAACTCGGTACGTTTGCTTGAAGAGACATAGTTCAGCTCTGATTTTGTACTTCTCTAGCTAAAACCCTTTGACTTGGATTGCAGACTTTCTCATTTTTCACCGAGTATTTTTTTCTCACGTAATCTCATCTCTTAAAGTATATTACTTTATATATAAGTTGCAATATTTAACAGAATAGATGTACTCGCAAATAATCGACAGGAATGGAGATATAAGAAAGAAAAAAAGCAGGGACAAAGCAAAATTAAGAAAATTCAGAGATGATTTCAAACAGCAGACCTCAGCAATTAACAGTGTTTGATCATCTCTTAATGAACAAGGCCAAGGGCATCAACAACATCTTTCAAAGATGACTGTGTGTTTAAGAAGGAAGTTGGCAATGACAAGTACATAAATGGATCGATTGTAACAGACAACTTTTTCCAAATTGTGCAAACCAATAATGATCCATATAGACCCTACAAATTAAAGTTAAGCATTTGTGAGAAAGGCAAATCAGCATCTGTTTCTGATGAAAGTAAATGAGCCATGATGGGTTGATCATAAGCTACAAACACTAAAATGCCAAAATAGGAGCTGAAATATTACTTTATCCAGGCACAAATCTACTATGACCGAATCATTGCGCGATAAGTGGTTTTCCCAGTATTCCTCTGCAACTTCTTCATCCGGGCGGCCATCTCCTTCTTTTTCCTGTATATAAGGTTTTCTTTTCACTCGGTTGAGATATTCATGGAGGCCATTTAATAAAAAAGTAAGAAATTCCTACAATGTATCTAGTAAATACATGAAAATGATCTTATCTACAAATTTCAAATAACTGCTTTGAAAACTACTTACTTGGAAACCATGTTGATACTAAATTGAGGAGCAAAACTGGAGATAGTAGGCTTGAACATTCTTGGAGCTACTGGTGTTGCCCCAGGAGCCCACAACTTCCTAATTAAGTCACTGGATGCTATTGCAAGCTTGCCCTAGCACAATATTCAGAAAATTAGAAATGTTGCAGATCATAGTCATGAGCAAGAGAGATGCAAGCGAAAAGGAAGCCCAACCCATTTATTGGACATTTGATAGCAATTTCTGATAAGGAAATATGATAGAAACAAAATTGGTGCAAATAAAATTACATACATTCATGCCCAGTGGATATTCATAATTCAGATCTTTCCAGAAGTTCCCCAGGAGAATAATCAACTTGTTTGGGTGTATGCACAGCACTGTTCGTAAAACAAGTATTCCCAAGATTAAACAGTTCAGTCAAGCCTCACTATCAATTCCTAATTACTGCTTTCCTTCTCAATGATGCTACAAGGCAAGCCAAAAATATGCAACTCTTAAGAGAATCTTCAAAGTAAAATATCAACACGTAGTGATAATTTAAAAGACCAAAATTTGAAGGAAAGATACATCAAATAATGTAAATACAAGCATATTAACACTACTGACAGCCTATAAGGTAAGAGGGTCTCAAAACAAAATTCTTACTGAAAAAAACAGAGGAATCAGGAGTAGGTTATCAAAACCACCAGTGAACTGAATATAAAACTATTTCCAAATAGAAAAATACATATTATCGTTTCACAAGGATCTGCCTTCTAGCCTAACATATGAGTACCTTAGATAAGTTATTCACGAGAAGATGCAACTACATTAATCTAGTAATATTGAAAAACAATGGACCATAGAAGAACACATTATTCAGAGATGTAGTCCCCTAAAACCTTAATAACAAATGCATTGCTCACCATGCCCAACTTGGTAACAAACACATCGTATGCTTTGTTGAAAATTCCATGTCCATTGTCCTGAAATTCTCAAACATGGATTGTCATATCAAAACAACAAGGGAACTTCAGCGGGGAGAACATCATATAATCAGGTTGAAATTAGCATTTGATGTTCATAAAAGTCAAATGAAGTCCTTCATTGAAAAGAAACTGAGATGCTATTTCTTCAAGAAGCTGAATAGTGTTGAGGGATGTTTCAGCAAGTACAGGGGATGGGCGTTCATAAAGTCCCTAGGGTTTCCTTCCACTTCATAGAAAATTGAGAAAACTATATTACCACTCGGAATTCTAAACTCCTAAAAATGTAACACATTGAGCAGTTGGCCTTTTGGAAATCTACCCAGAACAAGTTGACTTGTGAGATCTTGTGATTAGCAACGATTTCTGAAGTTCAATATTCAAATATATCATGTGGCACCAGCTAAAAAATTTACTCAATTAAATTTGATAACAAAACTTGGAACAAAATAATAGACGGAAGTAAAGTGCAGAATATACTAATAGGATTAGGCAGATAAAAAATATGGAACAGAAATATTAAGAGGGGCCAGTTTTTTCAAACAAACCTTCTGCCTAATCTTTATGACCAATTGTCTTGTTTCCCACATGTATAAAAGTCTGACACGCCGACTGCACTATCCTCTCCAGGTAAATGAGTTTACCATATCCTTCTCATCATAATGCCTACAGTAGAGAGGTAAATAAACCAACTATCAAATCTTAGGCTTCCGATAAACCGTATTTCAGCACCCTCAAAACAGTGGAGTGTAGCCAGATGCCAATTTTGTATCTTCCAACACCATGTACTATCATGGTAGTGCTTATGATTACAACATCAAATGCCCCTTCAGCAACAACTCCACACCAGTGCTTATGAGAAAAACTTCACAGCAGATAAGTATTTCATAAACTTAGAGAGTACTGCTTAGATCTTCAGGTGTGCTGAGGCAGCACAGACAAGAACTATATTGGTGTGGATTATAGAAAAGGTTCTACATCAATGCTTGCGAAGACGGATTTCCAAGCTCAAGTTCAAGAGGGTGAGGGTCCACAGTTCTTCAGTCAGCTCAATACACAAATTTGGTATGGTGCAAGTGTTATTTATTTTTTCTAGACACAACCCCAAAGAAAAAATAGATCTTAAGAGCTACTTGTGTATCAATATTCCATAAATGCTAAGCTTTGAGGATGCAAGGGGTTGTATTTTGTGTGTTGCTTGTGAGTTCTAGTCTGGAGATTTTCCAAGCATATCATAAATCTATCTAAAGAAAACTACCTGAGGTTGAACTACTTCAGTTTACCCAGGTTTTCACAGCTCTACAGTGTAACCATGTCTTTGTCCTTAAAACCATCATGAAAGCACAATCGTGCGCTTTTGCAACAGTATAAATTTCGATCCATATACCCAAAACAGACAAAACTTTCAAATCAGTCCAAAAATTACAAGCTGAAAGGACCTAAATTTAACTGATGAGATAAGCTTTAACTTGGAGTACCTAACAAACTAAACGATTTTCTTCCGTATCAACAGAAATTATGCAATTGCTTACAACGATAACAAGGATTCCCCAAAACATACAAAAATAACTATTGTTAAACAAACATGCATAAACATTACCAAACAATAGACCGAAATCAAAGAATCCTTCAGATTACTTCTTAGCCTCACCATTTAAGAGCGGTAAAGAACATCCACTCCGTCACTAATGCTAAATCCCCTTCACCTCCATATTCACCTCCTTCTCCACTAATGCTGACCTCCTCTTCTCTCCTCACACCCACTAAAATCTCGGAGTCCCCAAAACCCCCAAGAACCTCATCACCATCATGGTCTTTCAATTGCACAGTCGCATTATACAAAACGCCGCCAACTCCGTTCAACTCATCCACCACGGCGCCGCCACACTCCGCCTCCTTCCACCACCTGCACCAGGAAAAAAGTAGAACCTTATTCTTCACACCCCCAAAACCACCACAAAAGAGGGGGAGGGGGGTAAGAAATAAATGAACAAGTTTTAACTAACCCGAACGGGACGAGGTAGAGCGAATCGCCGGGGTCAACAAAGGAAGGCGGCAAGAAGGATTGGTCGAAGGTGTTTGAGAAAAGGTCGTCGTCATCGTTGTTAGAGAAGAAAAAGGAGTCCATGAAGTGAATAGATTTAGAGAGAGAACGGCGGAGGAGAGAGAATCAAGTGGGCGGATTGGTTGAACCGGAGGAAAATGGGTGGAAATTGAAATCGAAAATCAAGGTCTTTGTTTATGGCAGCAGTAATGGTGAGTCGCTTCAAGCAACGGTTCATCTAGCATCACCTACGACCAATTTTGAAGAGAGAGAGAGAGAGAGAGGTCATGAAATTCGACGGCGTGACTGAACCACGATTCTGTTATTAGTGTTAGTATTTGTTTTACACTTTTATACTACTCCCTTCGTCCCGATGAAATAGTCCTATTTTTTTCGGTACGGGAATTAAGAATTGTGAGTATAGTGAAATTAATATTTTATTGGTGAGTGTGAAAAAGTTTGTCATTTTAGGAAATGGGACAGACAAAAAAGTAAAATGAGACTACTTCAATATGACAGAGAGAGTACTAAATATCATTATTTATTAAAAATAATATATTTTAATATTAAGCACGTCTTATTAATTAAAATATGTCATTTATAGGGGCTATTCACATTCATGTATTTGAAGAATATTGTTGGAGTCAGGCTCAAGTGATCAGATCAATCGTAAGTAACTCATGATTATGGACCGAAATCATTAAGTCTCGAACTAATGTCGAGCAGCCCGATAACAAAGGCTAGTATGCGAGTCCAAGCCTATCCTATCCAACCTTGATACCGACCCAAGGTCCCATCAATGATTGTTCCCCAAAATGACCCAGAAGCTTGCCTTGGATAAGACGAGTCTGTTGCGAAAAGGCCGGAACGCCATAGAGTACTAGAAGCCCTAATCGATCCTGATATTTTCGGGGTTAACTCCAAAAGATTTTGAATTGACGCAGACTGTGGGTTAGGGTTAGCCTAGCCCAAAGTCATTGTAACGGGCCCTTTCTCATTCTTATAAAAGGAAGGTTTCAGTTCATTTTGTGCATCAATTTTTTCTCAATTTATACGCTCAACTTATTATATTCATCGTCGATTTATTTGCATTGATTAGCATTTAAATCTCGCATTTATCTCTTGTTTTTATCGAAATTTGTTGTTCTCTA
>JAPKLW010002556.1:33785-78129 GCA_026898455.1 Plectranthus barbatus
TATTGTTTTGAATTTTATATGCATGTAATCATTAAATTCAAAACCAAGTTTTTTTAGAAGATACACCAATATATATGAGGACATTGAGTACTAATTCAATTTATGTTAAATATAAATAAATTAACACCTTCCATTTAGAAAAATCAATGGTATATGCTGGGCCCAAAAATGATTGGACTAGAAAAAACTAGGCCCAGGTCCAGTAAAGATGGCAACGGCCCAAGAAGACACACTCAAACGGGGCTCTACGACCTCCAAACATTGAACTCGACTAGGCCCAGACCCATCGCACTGGACCACGACCCAAGGGGACCTACCCAAAAGAGCTACACGACATTTGGATGATGACATCAGCCGGCCCCTAAAGGGAGACGAACTACAGCAAGGTCCAGGACCACAAACTACCAGCAAGGTCCAGCTCCCAAAGTATACGACCCAAAACCACAGATCACGACCTACCAGCAAGGGTCCTACTGAAGCCCTCCACGACCTACCCATCATCCAAAGGGAACACGACCTACTCCTCCTAGTAAGGAACTACGAAACCAACACGTACGACCTACCTAGAAGATCGGGAAGGCAAGTACCAAGCCATATGTAACTCAGAAGACCGTTGGGGACTCAAATCCAACTGCCCCCGAAGAATCGGAACTACCCCCGGGTTCCTCACATCACCTACTGGGGAGAGGTCAAACAGATAAGGGTCTGGTCGCAGATAATTCGGAGGACCATTGAAGATCCAAATTCAATTGTCCCGCAAAGATTGGAACCACCCCCAAGTTCCTCGCGTCGCCTATTGGGGGGAAGTCAAAACATATAAGGATCCAGCCCGGATAATCCGGAGGTCCGTTGAGGGACCCTGAACAACCTCCGAAAAGGACGCAGACGTAAACCTCCAGCCACAACCTCCGATAAAATCGGAACTACCCCCTGAATTCTCTAGGGTTGTAATGGCTCCTCTTAAACTACAAAAAGGGAGCCGGTAGGTCATTTTTAGCACGTTTTTCACCCCCATTACACTTGTATTTTCCAAATTCACGATTCACACTTCATCATTCATAATAAAATTTCATTATTTTGTTGTTCTTTAGCTATTTTTCTCTTATCTTTCATAAGTTCCAAGGGTCCCTATTTCATCACAAATCGAACCTCAACATTTGGCTCTTGGAACAAAAAATCTGATTTGTTTTGTAGGAAATGGCTGAAGAATAATCACCAACAAGGAGTATGGAGGTGGAAAACTCGTACGCAAGGAGGGAATAAGCAGCTGAAGGGAGGAGGAAGGCTTTGCAGGACCTTGTCCACAGGACGGACCTGACCAGGATCCCGTTGAGCTTCTCGCCTCCGCATCCGCATCCGTCTTCCATTGTAGATCCAAATATAGCGCAGATGATGAACCAGATAAAGGCGGCACAGCAGGAACTAGCCAAGATGAACCAACAAAAAGAACTGATGATCAGGACAAACCATGCACTGCAGGAGGAGAACCAGCGCTTAAAGACCATGGGACCCCCAGCAGGGTCACGACCACGACCTTGGATCACTGACCCTGAAAGCTGCACACGACCACCTCCAGTCACCCCCAGGAACCTGAACCTGGACTTCGACCGCAATGCAAACTGCCACAACCAGCATCCCCCGCCGAATATCAGAGCAAGGCTCGGGGCTGGGGCTGGGGCTGGCACCGAAGATGCTTCAACGATCGTGGTGATGGCTATGAGCGCGATCGAGAGCCGCCTGAACTACTTTGAGTCCCTGCTAGCTCGCATTCCGGGAGTACCACCGCTGGAGAGGAACATTGCAAGGGAGAGTTACGCGAACTCACCCTTTACTCCTGACGTAGCCAACATCGAGATCTCGGATAGGTTCATTCCACCGAACTTCGTCCCTTACGACGGGACCTTGGATCCAGACAACCACATCGCCATCTACAAACAGAAGATGTTCACTGCGTCAATACCTGCCGATGTGCGGGAAGCTTGCATGTGCAAGAACTTTGGGTCCAGTCTGACGAGACCTGCCTTGGAATAGTTCGTGAGTCTCCCCCATGGATCTATATCCACATTTGCGGAACCACACCAACTTTTTCGACGCCAGTACGCTAGCAGTCGAAAGCTGGAGAAGCATCCAGACAAGCTCTATGCCATCATCCAGAAGCCGAGAGAAACCTTGTGCTCGTACGTAGGACGCCTCAACAAGGAATTGGTCAACATACCGAACTGCCCACAATCTATGGTAGTCGGGGCCTTCCGAAAAGGCTTGGACGTGGACTCCGACCTATACAAGGAGCTAACACTATACCCTTGTCGGACGCTGGATGATGCATTGAACAAAGTTGGGGCTTGCATCAAGTGGGAGGAGGATTAGCCATGTAGAATGGCTGATAAGCTCATATTATTACTCACTTATCTATATTTTTCTCCATTGTTTCAAGTGATTTATATTATGTTTTTAGTTATTTATGTGCATGAGTCTACTTTAGAGGGTGTTATGTCTTTCGTGGTTGATTTTGCAGGTATTTAAGGCTAAAAAGAGCTGAAATGATGAAAGAGTCGAATCACATGGAGTGCCACTTCGATTGACGCACGGGTAGTTGACCAGAGATGGAAGATGAAGCCAAAATCCTGAAGCAGGACCTCTGTGTCGATCAACAGGAATCCTGTCGAGAGACACAGAGGTCGGATGTCGATTGGAGGCACAAAAGAAGAAGGAATCGACAGAGTTTGTAGCCCTGTCGATCAACATAATTTGTGTCGATCGACAGGATTTCTTTCGATCGAGACAGGAATGTCAAAGCTGGGAATCGACATGGTTGAAGATTGTGTCGATCGACAGGATTTCTGTCGATCGACACAGATTCCCGAGAAGGCTGCTTTGGCCTGTTTTGGCAATTTTTGATATTTTAGCCCAATACCTAACTAGGTCTTTCTTCCCCCTCTATAAATAAGAACTTTAGGGCACGAATTTTATGACTGTTTTTCTGTATTATTGCACTTAGAATAATTGAGCTCTGGAGTTTTTACAAGACATTCAAGGTTCCTCTTTATTTGTAAGATAATTTATAATATATGTTCTTTATTTCTAGTCATGTTTTGTGGCTAGAACCCTAACAGGTTTTAGGGTTATGATTTATCTTTTCTGATGAATGTTTAATTGAAATTAACTCATATGACATGGTTTAATTCTCTGATTTAATTTAATAATCTAGATTAAAAGATGGACCGAGAGGTGAATTAAGATCTAGGTTTAAAGTTATCAATTGATAGACCGAGTGGTGAAAATTGTTAATAGGAAGAGAGAATTAAATATGTTGGTTTTCTGTCTCAAAAAGAAGAAATCTTGCATAGGAATAAATTAGATAATTATCGAGATTGACTAATTTGGTGTTCTTGAGACCGAGAGGAGATAGTCACTAATTAGTAATCTAGGGTTTAATTGCCTTACCAAGGAATTTAATCCACCAAAATCTATGTTTTCCCCATTGCTGAGTTGATTGATATTGCATGCTAAAGATTAGATTATCTGCCCTAGGATCTGTGCTTCTCTTTATTGTTTTTAAAACCTTTATTTTCCAGCATTGTCATCTTTAATTTACAAAACAAAATCCCTTTTCTATTTCCTCAAACATCTGTGTTCTAAAAATCATGGCTAGTACTCTAGGTTTCTCGTTGCACAGTTCCTGTGGGATCGACCACCTTAGGGTGTAAAATTTATTTGCTTGCTGCTAAAAACAGCTCATCAAATTGGCGCCGTTGCCGGGGATTGTTAGAATTATCTAGATATTAGTTTATTTTTAGTTCTGATGGATTGAGGTTGTAAAATTATTTTTATTGTTATTTTCTGTTTTATTTTCGTTTTTGAGGTTTTTGTGTTTTTGATTTCATTTTCGGATTATTGATTTTGATTTTTGTGTTTTGATTTTTGTGTGTTTTTGTTTATGTCAATTTGAAGTTTTTGACCTCTATTTCGATCGACAGGATTCCTGTCGATCGAAACAAAAGTAGATTTCCTTTGTGTCGATCGACAGCCTCTTTGTCGATCGACATAGCTGCTGATTTTCAGTTTCTTTTGTTTTTGTATGCAGGTTTATGAACACGAGGGCTCGGGCAAACCACTCGAGAATTTTGATCCAAAAATTGAGGCCACAGTCCGGAGAAGGAAGATCAAAGAGAAACAAAGCACGAACACAATCATGGACGACATGCCACCTTTGGAGGATCCCGAGCAGCAGCTTATAACTCAAGAAAGTGCCGTCCTACTCGTCCAAGAAGTCAATCAGATGAAGGACATCATCAAACAACTCATGGCAGAGAGGGAAGCTGACAGGCGCGAGGCCGAAAGAAGAGAAAGAGAAAGAGAAAGAGAGAGGCGCCGACAGTAGGACTCCGATGATGAGGACCCCAACGTGATGACCAAGAAGTACAGACCGCAGCCCGGAAATGAGGGATTCGTTATTAGCATCACCGCCAATAACTTTGAACTCAAGACCGGCCTGATTCAGATGATTCAGCAAAACCAGTTCGGAGGCCGAGCAGTGGAAGATCCGTACACCCACCTCAGGATGTTCGTGGAGGTGTGTGAAACCATCAAGCAAAATGGAGTGACCCAGGACATGATCCGTCTTCGCTTGTTCCCCTTCTCACTTAGGGATCAGGCTCGGACGTGGTTTACGGCCCTGGACTATAGCAGCATCCACACATGGGCCGATCTCAGATCAGAATTTCTAGCCGCCTTCTTCGCACCTTCAGTTGTCATTCAGAAGAAGATGGAGATCCTGCAATTCCACCAAAGGATGGATGAGACCTTATCAGAGGTGTGGAACTGGTTCAACGAGCTGCTGTAGAGTTGCCCGGGCCATGGAGTGGTCACCGAGGAGCAGGCTCATATCTTCTACAGAGGGTTGACTGAGGAGAGCCAGAAGTCAGTAGACTACTGATAACTGCAGTAGAGCGGTTAAGCAAATAAATTTATAATTACACCCTAAGGTGGTCGATCCCACAGAGACTGTGCAACGATAAATCTAAAGGACTAATCATAATTTGAAGATCATAGATGTTTGAGGAAATTTGAAAAGGGATTTGGTTTTGTAATTTAAAGAAAACAATTGCAAGAAACTAAAGGGTTTTGAAACAATTAAAGAGAGCACAGATCCTAGGGCAGATTATCTAATCATCAACATGCAAATATCAATCAACTCAGCAATGGGGAAAACATAGATTTTTGTGGATTAAATTCCTTGGTCAGGCAATTAAATCCTAGATTATTAATTAGTGACTATCTCCTCTCGGTCTCAAGAACACCAAATTAATCAATCTCATTATTATCTAATTATTCCTATGTAGGTTTCTTCTTTTTAAGACAGAAAACAAACATATTTAATTCTCTCTTCCTATTAACAATCTTCACCTCTCGGTCATTCGATTAATTAACTTTAAATCTAAATCTCAATTCACCTCTCGGTCCATCTTTTAATCTAGATTATTCAATTAAATCAGAGAATTAAACCATGCTTGAAGAGTTGATATCAATTAAACATGCATCAGAAAAGAAATCATAACCCTAGAACCTGTTTAGGGTTCTAGCCACAAAACATGACTAGAATTAAAGCAAACATATTAATAAAGAACTTACAAATAAAGAGGAACCTTGAATGTCTTGTAAAAACTCCAAAGCTCAATTCTTCTAAGTGTAATAATGCATAAAAGATGATAATTTTCGTGCCTGAAAGTTCTAATTTATAGAGGGGGAAAAAGACCTAATTTGAGTATTGGGTAGAAATAGCAAAAACTGCCAAAACAGGCCAAAAACAGCCTTTTCGGACCTCTGTGTCGATCGACAGGCAGGCTGTCGATCGACACAACCATCCGGTCGAAATCCGGGCTGAAATTTATGTTGATACTTCAAATTGGGCTTCTATGTCGACCGACACAAATCCTGTCGGTCGACAGGAATGTTTTGACCTCCATTTCGGTCGACACAAATCCTGTCTCTCGACACAGAAACATCTGTCGGCGCAGTCTCACGGTTTTGGCCATAACTTCCTCTCCCGAACTCCGATTGACCCGATTCCAGTTGCGTTGGAAAAGCTAACTCAAAGATATTTCCATCCATGTGCTCCATTAGCTCAGATTTCATCTATGGAAGAAGTCGTGACTGTTCCATTGAATATCTGCTGCTTTCGGTACGAGTTTCCATTGGATTTGACCTAAAACCTGCAAAATTCACCCATCAAAGGCATAACACCCTCTAAAGTAGACTCATGCACAATAATAAGTAAAAACATAATATAAAGCACTTGAAACAATGGAGAAAAATATAGATAAGTGAGTATAATTATGAGCTTATCAACTACGCAGCCGGTGGATCCTTGATGAGCAAATCACCAGAGAAGGCCCTGAAGCTGTTCAAAAAGATGGCCCTACATGATCAACAATGGGGGAATCTAAGGAGGCCACAAATCCAAGATGTTGAGATAAAGGAGGACGATACTCTGAAGAAGGAAGTTGAGAGGCTAAAGGGGGAGATGGAGAAATTAACCACTAATGTTGCTTCTGTTGCACAGGTTGACCCCGTAGCTGATGTGAACTTCATGCACCGAGGAGGTTATCAGAACCAATACCGACAAGGGGGATATCAGCATTACCACCCGAGACCTCATCCCGGCTTTTCATACTCTCAGCCGGAAGCCGCCGAGCAGCCGCCTCCAGATTTTGATGTTCAGAATGGTGAAGTGGTGGAGAAGAAGAAGGAGACCCTCGACGAGGTCAAAGTTGAGAAAGAGGTGGCAGGACTGAATACCAAGGTGGATCGGCTCGGCAAGCACGTCCAGATCATTGAGACTCAAGTGAGCCAGATTGCTACCACTATCGGGATGCAGCATACTCCAGGAAAGTTGCCCGATACCACCGAGGTGAATCCCAAAAACCAGAAAGACTGCAAGGCTATGAAACTGCGGTCCGGAAAGAGCTACACAGGTCCGAGCATGCCCCAAAGCAAGTTTGGGGGGAAAAAGAAGCAGACCCAGCAGTTCCGGCCTCTGCTTTGATCGACGAAAATCCTGTCGATCGACACAGAGGCCCAGAAGAGTAGGTTGACACAGATACAGATGAATCGATCTACAGGACTGCAGAGGGTGTGTCGATCGACACACCCCCTGTCGATCGACAGGCAGGACAGAAAGCAGGCCAGTCGACACAACAGCAATTCCAGCACCATTCCTCCACTTCCAAGGCTGCCAAGGCACCTCCGATGCCTTTTCCTCAGAGATTTGCCAAGCAAAAGGAGGATTCCAAGTTCTCGCGCTTTGTCAAGAACTTGAAGAAGGTAAGCATAAATTTGCCACTAATTGAAGCTCTCTCTGAAATTCCAGGTAATATGCGCTATCTTCGGAAGCTGATGAGTGAAAAGAAACACTTCGTGGTGAACGCGACTGTGAAGCTTCATGAGCAGTGCAGCTTACTCCTCCAGAAGAAGATGCCCATCAAACGGAGCGATCCAGGATGCTTCACCATTCCAGTGGAGATCGGGGGGATTTCCTTCGAGAAGGTGCTATGCGACACTGGAGCCAGCATCAATCTTATGCCCTACTCTATTTTCCAGCGCCTCAAGATTAGAGAACTGAGGCCGACTACAATTACACTGCAGATGGCGGACCGATCTGTGTCTCACCCAAAAGATATTATCGAGGATGTTCTCATTTATGTGGGTCATCTAATCTTTCCTGCAGACTTTGTAGTTTTGCACATGAAAGAGGATGGAAGCACACCACTGATCCTGGGAAGAGAGTTTCTTGACACAAGCGCTGCTTTGATTGACTGCTGCGGAGGAGAGATCACCCTCCGAGCCAATGACGAGAAGATTACATTCCAGCTTAACAGAAGCCGGCAGCAATCTGAGTGCTTCAGGATCACATCCCGAGATGAGGCTGATGAGGAAGAGGAAGAAGAAGAAGCCAGTGAGGAGATCAAAGAAGACTGTGCCGCTCAAAGATGGGAGCGAGGGAACGAGATGGCAAAATTGTCAATTACACCGTCTCAACCTGAGCTCACTGCTGTCATCCAAGACCGATGGGTTTATATGGTGGATTCTCATGGGAGGCGAGTGCGATCTAGCCCGCCCTGGTTCTGAAAACAGGTATCGTCGAGCTACGACGTTAACTAAAGCACTTATTGGGAGGTAAACCAACTGTTATTTATTTTTATTTCAATTCCTTTCAATTTTCATTTTTAATTTTTGTATTTGCTTATTTTTATTTTTTCTGCCTTTAATTTATTTTTGGTTTTGATGTTTAATTTCGAAAAAAAAAAGAAAAATCTTGAGGAATTGCCTCTGTTTCGATCAACAGGCCGGTTGTCGATCGACACAGAGGCATGGCGCACGGAGAACACTTCGATCGACAGAAGCAGGAGTCGACAGAAGGCTTTGTGTCGATCGACAGACCCCCTATCGATCGACACAGAGTGCCAGCATCACCAAATCTTCATCACGCAGCGCTGAATTCCTCGGGTGGATAAAAACATCGATGTCTGAGATCGACAGTTCGGTACAAGTTCTGTTTCTTGTCTGATTTTCAAACTTTTTCTTACTCTCCGAGTTCGAAATAAGTTTGAGGGGATGTGGACAAGAAATTCAAACTATTTATCCCTTTACTTGCTTTATTTTTTATTGCATTTATTTGAATTGGTGTGTTTAAATTTTTGCCTAATAAAAAAAATATATAGATATTATGTTGAGGAAAATTTTTGAGTAATTGAACCCTCTTACAATATATGTGTGTTTGGAATCGATCTTTGATGAGTTTGAATTGATTTCAATGGTGGTTGATTGCCTATGAATGTAGAATACCGCATAATAGGGTCTAATTGAAACTTACACTTGCATGATGTTTGAGTGGATTGAAATTGACTAAGGAAGAAATTTTCGAACCCAAGTGAGAATTGAGCCTTTATTTGTTCATGAGAGATTCGCATGTATGTTTTCGTTTCTTTAGAACTTGCTTTTGTTCTGTTTTGAGACTGCATAGTGTGCACAGGGATAGAAAATGATCTTAGGCCATCTTTGTTAGCCAAATTATCCTAAACACTATCCCTTGTTATATTTTATCCCTAGATTAACCCCTTTGAGCCTGTTGTTTTTCTTTCTTGGTCTATGAGATAAGGAAACATTGTAGTTCTATCTTGTCTATGAGAGAGTGCTATGAGAAAGGTGATGTGTATCCTGTCTATAGGATTTGGGTGAAATGAGGGTAATTTTTAGAAGTGGATGAGAAATTTTTAAATTGGTAAGCAAAAGAAGGTTGAGCTCTAGAAAAAAGTTGTTTGTGTACTTATAAGCTCAAATCATTAAACAAAATTTTCAAGAGCATAAAAGGACTAGAAAGAAAAAAAAAGAAAAGAAAAGAAAAAATTTGAGCCTTGATTTGTGTTGAAAATATTAGGAGATTGGTGGATGATGAGAAGATAGTGGTTGGATTTATAGAGAGTAGCTAACTCAGTTAGTTTAGTCACTTGGCCATATTTCCCTACCTTTCACAAAAAAGCCTTCATTACAACCTTATCAAAATCCTTTTTGATTCTTGAATTGTGTGCACAAATAAGCAGTGGAGATTTTAGAACTCTTGCAAGCCTATGGTAGAAATTTCTTCATACATGTTGTGAGTGCTTTCATTTGAAACCCAAACACTTGTGTGTTGAGCGATACACGTTCCTGTGAGTCTTCCGAAGTTGATGAATATATTATCTCTTTCAATTGCTTGTGTGATGTGGATTGATGTACCTTGATTGTGATGAATCTTGTGAGGCATTGCACTTTCAACTACTTGAGATTTCTTTTCTTCTTTTCTTCGATTGAGGACAATCTAATATTCAAGTTTGGGGGGTTTAATAAGCTCATATTATTACTCACTTATCTATATTTTTCTCCATTGTTTCAAGTGCTTTATATTATGTTTTTAGTTATTTCTGTGCATGAGTCTACTTTAGAGGGTGTTATGTCTTTCATGGTTGATTTTGCAGGTATTTAGGGCTAAAAAGAGCTGAAATGATGAAAGAGTCGAATCACATGGAGTGCCGCTTCGACTGACGCACGGGTAGTCGACCAGAGATGGAAGACGAAGCCAAAATCCTGAAGCAGGAACTCTGTGTCGATCGACAGGAATCCTATCGAGAGACACAGAGGTCGGACGTTGATCGGAGGCACAAAACAAGAAGGAATCGACAGAGTTTGCGGCCTTATCAATCGACAGGATTTCTGTCGATCGACAGGAATGTCAAGGCTGGGAATCGACATGGTTGAAGATTGTGTCGATCGATAGGATTTCTGTCGATCGACACAGATTCCCGAGAAGGCTGTTTTGGCATGTTTTGGCAATTTTTGATATTTTAGCCCAATACCTAACTAGGTCTTTCTTCCCCCTCTATAAATAAGAACTCTAGGGCACAAATTTTATGACTGTTTTTCTGTATTATTGCACTTAGAATAATTGAGCTCTGGAGTTTTTACAAGACATTCAAGGTTCCTCTTTATTTGTAAGTTAATTTATAATATATGTTCTTTATTTCTAGTCATGTTTTGTGGCTAGAACCCTAACAGGTTCTAGGGTTATGATTTATCTTTTCTGATGCATGTTTAATTGAAATTAACTCATATGGCATGGTTTAATTCTCTGATTTAATTTAATAATCTAGATTAAAAGATGGCCCGAGAGGTGAATTAAGATCTAGGTTTAAAGTTATCAATTGAAGGACCGAGAGGTGAAAATTGTTAATAGGAAGAGAGAATTAAATATGTTGGTTTTCTGTCTCAAAAAGAAGAAATCTTGCATAGGAATAAATTAGATAATTATCGAGATTGACTAATTTGGTGTTCTTGAGACCGAGAGGAGATAGTCACTAATTAGTAATCTAGGGTTTAATTGCCTTACCAAGGAATTTAATCCACCAAAATCTATGTTTTCCCCATTGCTGAGTTGATTGATATTGCATGCTAAAGATTAGATTATCCGCCCTAGGATCTGTGCTTCTCTTTATTGTTTTTAAAACCTTTATTTTCCAACATTGTCATCTTTAATTTACAAAACAAAATCCCTTTTCTATTTCCTCAAACATCTGTGTTCTAAAAATTATGGCTAGTACTCTAGGTTTCTCGTTGCACAGTCCCTGTGGGATCGACCACCTTAGGGTGTAAAATTTATTTGCTTGCTGCTAAAAACAGCTCATCAATGGCCAGGAGGAACGCCCTCAAAATCGAAGGTTGTTGGTCCCGATTTACCAGAGTCATCGTGCTTAAACAAAAACAGGAAATACAGCGGAAGTTCTTAAATCTTACCTTGCACTTAATCTTTTCAAAATATTTAGCTTTATGTTCAAGTATAAGTTAGATTGTTTCAAGATATACACTAGCAACTTGATGTTGCTAGGTTTCAAATCTGAACAGGAAACAATAAAACAGTAAAAACACACAATATTTATAGTGGTTCGATCCAATAGATCTACGTCCACTCCTCAGTCGATCCACTGAGAATTTCACTAAAAAGATATCAGAATACATGGATTCGCCAACACATGCAACAGTTGGTGAACTTTCGAGCCAGCTCCTGCACAGCTATCCTCCGTTATCCTGTTCTTTTTCAGGCGCAGCTCCGGCTGAGTCAAAGGCACACCTTCGTAAAACTCGCCTTTACCGCCTTGTGGAAGTTTTAGAGTTCCTTCCAAACTTTCCTTCGAATTCGGCTAATGCCCGTCCTAGTCAATCTCTTTTCAGAGATTTGACTGCTGGATGCTTCCAGGATTGGAAGGTATCCCAATGATTGAACCTTAAAAAGGTTTCAATGAACCACTTGAGTGTCAGATCTTGAATGTAGGGGACACTTGGTGGTTGAGAGCTTTTAAGATTCTTCTTGTCTCGTAAATGCTCTCGTGACTACTTCCTTTTTGCTTGTTGGCTTTTGTTAAAGGAATCTCTTACTTAGGATGTTTGCGAGTGTAGACAGTGATTGAAGCAGTAGTCTTCTCTCTCTTTTGGACTTGTCTTTTATACCTTAAGATTCAAAACTTGAATCTCCATACCCGTTAGACACAATGGATCCTTGCTCCAAGAGAGTGATAGCTTTTTCCCTTACTTTCTGCGTCGTACAGTGTTTTTTAACCACTTCGGGTAAAGTCGTCATCCTTGGTTGTACGATTGTCAGATCGGTAGTACAGTAGTCGTTGCTAGCTATCTCGCCTTGCTAAGCTTTCTCGGAATGATCTGCTAGGCCTTTTTGATTGCTAAGTCCTTCTAGCAATTCTGCTCTCGCTTGTCTCGGACTGCTGACTCCTAAGCAGTTGCTCACTTTTAGCATTTGAGATCCTTTGACTCCGGATTAGCAATCTGCTAAGGTGATTAGCGAATGCTGATTCCTTCAGCATTCCGCCTTCTTTTCTTTGTGATTGCTGACTCCTTAGCAATCAATCTTCTTAGCAACCGATCGCTCCTCCTTAGCGATCACTTCTGTCTGCTAGTGTCTTTGGCAGCGAACCTTCTGCTAGCTGCTGACGTCACTTCTTAGCATCCAGAATCTTTGGAATATGCTAGGATCAAATTTTCTTCTCTTTGATTTGCTAACTCCTTAGCAATCCTCCATAGCATTCCTAGTCTATTACAACTCGATAATTTTCCTATACAGGACATTACAATTCATTGCTAGACTATTCTAGATTTCAGCAATGATCGACCAAATGCTAAGGCTTTGATTCAACAAAACCTATTACAATTTGATCCTAAGGGGAGAATTACAAAATAATTCCCAACAATTTCCCCCTTTTTAGTGCGTTCAAAACCTACTATCGATTGCTGAATCTAAGTTGAAAATTTTCTGAGTTTACAATTTTTTTTGCTAGACATACTATCTCAGAGTTTTACCAACTTAAAATTCTTAGCAAAATGATTGGTTTTCAAATAAAAATTCCCCCTCAAAATATGCTGGGAAATATTTTCACTTAAAACACAAGTAAATGCTGCAAAGGTAATATGCTAGAGATCCTAACACCCATAAAATCAGCAGACATTCACAACCAATCAGCAAACAACATCAACATTCAGCATCCACATGCAAATTGTTGAATACACGAAAAGTGTATATCAACTAAGGCACACACAAGAAAAATCAGAAATGGACAATGAGATGTTGTTGCGAATCTGACTTGATTTCATATATGATATGGAGATTACAAATTACAGTGAAATCAATCAGAAATTCCAGAAAAAAATGAGAGAGCTAGAAAGAGATCTTATCTTTATGCGTCAGGAGTAGGCTTTGACTTGTCAATTGAATCCAATTTGCTCATTGTCAGCGCCATGAATTTGTCCAGATTTGCTTGGCGAGCCTCCCTCTCCTTTGCTTCTCTCTCCAGTCTTTTCTCTAGCTGTTCCATCTTGATCTCCATCTCTTTTCTTTTCAGCTCCTCCAACTTGAGCTTCCGCTCTTCTTCCTGTCTTGCGAGCTCAGCTTCTTCTTCTTTCAACCTTGCTTGTTCAGCAATCCTCCATTCTTCCCCCTCTTTGATTGCATCAAAAAAGGTGGCAGAGAAGGATTTGAAGTGGGCGGCTGTCTCCCCCTTATGCTCAGCAACATCCACCTTAAGGACCACCACGTCTGTCTGTACCGTAGAGACGGTTTCTTCTACATGGGTTACCTTGTCTTCAACGTGATCAACCTTCTGTTGGACCTTGGTGACTTTGGATTTGACTCTGGAAACCTCACCTCGGACCTCAGCAACTTCCTTCCTTACTTCTTTGATCGCTCGAGCTTGTTGCATATCACGTTGTTGTAGGGCGGATTTGATCATGGATGTTACATATGATTGGAGATCAATTTGTACAGGCTCAGCATCAATCGGAGTCTCAGGAAGAGCAAGCTCATTCCCTTGTACATGCTCGGAAGTGGAGTCATGTCCTCCAGCTATCTCTATCGCCACAGACTCTGGAACAAAAACCTCAAGTGCTAGAACACTTGCTTCCCATACTTCAAGATAAGCAGTCTCCTCTATCAGCATCTCCTTTTCTTCAGCAAACCAACCTTTCTCCATCGCATACGCCGTTTCAATATCAAGGATAAAAGCTCGATAAGCCTTTAAATACTCTACTTCATCAGCAGCCATTGCAGTCTCATTCTCCTTCCATTCAACCTCCAGGGTGACCACAATTTCCACTGCTTCTTCATATTTAACCTCAGCAGATATCCAAGCTTTCATTTCAGCATTCCATCCTTCTTCCAATTCTTTGGCTAAAGCTACAGCAGAGGTATGGGCAACTTCTGCACGAAGTGATTTAGCTGCTTCTGCAAAACCCTTCTGAACCGCAATCATTTCCAGATGATGTTGCTTCTTGGCTTTTTCTTCCATGGCTCTCTTAGCAGCCATACGCTCCATAAGTCTGGCTTTCTTCCTCTCTTCATACTCAGCCTTTCTTTTTTTGTATGCAGCAGCAGCCTTTGCTTGTCGTTTGGATAATGGCAAATATGCTTCAGAATGCTCGTCGGGTGCAAAAATAGATGGAGGCAATGACTTGGACTCAGAGAACAACCGATGAGCTTGAATGGCTTTCAATCTCTCGAGCACTTGCTTATCTGAGTATTGCTTCGTACAGGGCGATTGATCCATCCAATCATTTGCCCATAGCTCCTCTCTGCGCCAGAAATTTAGACCTTGACGTGCAATCAGGAGCATCCTCTCCTCGAAGCATAGCTCGTGCATGATGTAGTTGTAGGTCTTCCCCCTCCTGAATTCTCTTCCTATCAACTCGCCTTCTTTTGTCTTCTCATCAATCTCCACAGAGTAGACAGAGGCTATGTCCCTCTCAACTTCAGCATTTACGAACTCCATTATAGCGTATGCCCATTGAATAAGGTCAGGATTTACCTCGTCCTCGAACAACACAGAGGCGCACCACTGTGCCACTCTCCAAAATGGAACAGCTTCCCTGGTAAACCATCGAACGGTATCCTCAACGTCTCATTTGCTGCAGTGGGTAGCTTTCGGAGGGATTTGGAGTTGAACACCTCATTGGATTCTCCTTCTGAATCAGACTCAGAATAACAGGAAGTGATAAATCCTTCATCATTGGGATTAGCCTGATCTTCGTCCATCTCGTCATCACCAAAAGGGATATCATCATGTATTCCCTCATGTTGCTCAGCAACATTTGAACCTGACCCAGAGCAACCAGCAGCCACACCGCTCTGAGGCTCTTCCTCAGCAGGGTGCTGAATACCAGGCTGCGGGCCTCCGCTGCTGCTGACACCTTCAGCAGTTGGCACCCGGATGCTGACTCTTGTTCGACTTTGTGGAATAATGGGAGTACCAAAAATGCCTTCACTGATTATTTGATTGAGTTCATTATCTGTTAAGGCATCTTTGTCAAGAATTTGATCAGCATCCTTGATAGGTTCCTCAGCAACCTTTTCTTTCCCTTTCTTTATATCAGCAGCTTTCTTGGCTGCAATCTCTTCTGCTACCTTCTTGGCCATATCAGCAGCTTGCTCAACTTTCCTCGCTGCTTCAGCCTCAGCAGCTGCACTGGCTTGCAACCGAGCGGCTTTCTTAGCTGCTATCCGGTCAGCGGCTTTCTTAGCCTCACGCTCATAGGTGGCCTGCTTGACCTGCTCAAAGTTCTGATCGCTCGCATCGAAGATGAGCTTTTCCATTTCCTTTTTATGTTTCTTTTTCTCATGTTCCTTTTTCTGAGCTTTCCTCTTCCTTATGCCTTTCAATCTCTCTTCAAGAGGTTTTTCAGAGAGAGGAGTGTCCTTAGCTTTCTTTTTAGCAGCCTCCTTCTCTACTGCTTCCTTCTCAACTTTCTCTTCTTCAGCAGTCTTTACAGTCCTCCTCCTTGTTGTCCTCTTGGGTGGGCTTTCTTCTCCTGCCCTCTTCAGTGGTAGGGCTGCTGGAGTCTCAGCAGCCGGTGGAAGTTGTCCATCTCTTGGAAGATCACCAATCTTTTCGATCTCCTCGAGACCTTTAAAAAGCCTATCAATTTCTGCTTTCTTCTGAATTTCAGCAACCTCCTCAGTAGTTAGTGGAGTGGCTTGGTGCAGCACCATATATCCCAAGGTGCTTTCATCAACCTCCTCATCAGACGTGGGCTTCTCCTTATCCACGTTAGATTTGCCCTTTAGCTTTCGAGGGTGCTTAAAATCAAGAGGTTTTGCTGCCTTCTTTGTCTGAGGAATAAAATCGGTAAGCAGTAGTTGCACACCTTGATCGACCTTCTTTTTATGGAGGTGTATCTCCAGGAACTTGCTAATCTTCAAACCGAAGTTGACATTCGATGAGAAAGTCCCATCCACTGACATGTGATCATTCTTTCGAGCATGCTCTGCCCATCGCTCGAAAAAGAACTCGGCTCAATTGCCTTGCACCTTATCTATCAAGGCCATCATCATGACGTACTTCTTCGCCGACAATTTAGAATAAGATCCAGCATCACACTGGAACATATTAATGACCAACTCCGCGAGGAGTTTGTAATCATCCTGCAATGTATTAATAGGGGTGGCTACCCTAAACATGACAATCTGTCCCTTTCTATCCCTTAGCTCGCCTGGCTTCTTCCATGAATTCCACCTTCTTTCCATCTCTGTTGTATCATCAACCTTGTACTGGGATATCCGCACTCCATCATTTCTGAGGCCAAAAGTCTTCGCCAAAATTTCTGCATTTACCTCTATTATATTGTCGTAGACGGAGGTTTTGAACGACTTCCTATCATCATCTAATACAGCCCTGGCATAAAATTCGGACACCATGTGCGGATGAAAGTGTTTCGGTTCAGCAGACAAGTATTTTACTACCTGTTCTTTGGCAAGGATCTCCATGATCCAGTCTGGGATGAGAGAAGTAGCGAGAGGCATGTACAAGATTCTATCCTTCATAATCTGGGCTATCCTCCTCTGCTCCTGGGTATGGCCAGACTGCTCCTTCTTCCGAGCCAAAGTAACAAGTTGACTATGGGGAATGGAGTCATCAATGTCCTCCTTCTTCAATATTCCTGTGAATCCTGGCGCATGACGCTCATGCAGTGGCGAACCAGTGATTGGTGGAAATGTATAGATGGGGGTAGTACTCTGCTCAGGGGTAGTTGCGGATGGATTACCAGACTCAGGGTTCTGGGTGGATGAGGACTTTGGGTTGGTAGTCATTTGAGAGTAACTTAGAGTTTCTGAGAATTTTGGAGTAATTTTTTTGAGTGAGGGGTGAAGGTTTGAAGGCTTGAAAATATTAGGGATTTCGATTTTGATTTTCAGAAAGTGTGGAAAAGTGACGAAGTGTCAAGTTTATACCATCTAGGTTGTGGATCTGATGGCTGGGGTTAAGCCTTTTTCGAATTCAATCGACGGCTTAGAAGATTGATGACTCTTGGTATAGTAGAATCACTTTTGACGTGTCGGCTTCTGGTTAGTCGCCGCTGCTGGCACTTATTAAATGCAGCATGTCGCGCATTGAATATGAAATTCAAATAATCCTGCGTTTGATCTTCCTCGAAATTCAAAAATTGCTGAGTGGTAGAGCTCAGCAACCAAATACCTAGCAGTCATAGGATCTGCTGAGAGTTAAGACTCAACAATCAAAATCCTTACCAACGAAGATTGACTGCGGACTGCTGAGAACTTGGACTCAGCAGTCTAGACTTAGCATTCAATTTCTCGTATTTAATATTCCGAACCCTTTGCCTTCTGACCCCCCTTGGTCACTTCTGACTCCGATTGAACATACCTTGGATATGTGTCGATTACTCTCTCTAAGCAACTTTTTGAATTTCGAGAGTAGTACTGAGCCGACGTGATCTTTTTGAAGAATGTTCCCATCCATTAAATGTGAAAGAAACAAGGCTATTTTACTTATAAGTAGCACCTTATGTAGGATGCTTTGGCATCACTTCTCTGTTTTTCTGCACATCATCTTCCCTTCATTTCTTCGAACCAAGACAAATTTTCTGCTACCACCATTGAAAAAATGTTTTCTCCTCAAGATCTCACTGTCCAATGCAATCAGATTCTTTATGAGTCCGGCTTGTACGTTGAGTATGAGTTGGAGCATAGAGTTGCTGAGGAGGTAATGGCTGGCCTCCGCCACAATGGTCTGGAGCAGTTTGTCTGCCTAACTCCTCATCATTTCCAGGAGACACATCTACAGAACTTCATCCATTCGTGCTTTTCTGCTGAGGACGCTGCGTTTGGTGTCTTCAACAATCAGCTCATCCGATGGACGCCTGACACTTTCGCTACGAACTTTGGCCTTCGTCGGGATACCGTGCGAGTTTGGGATTATGGCCGGGAGGAGACGGCGCCAGAGTGGATGGCTTGGGACAAGTGGAGGTACTCTCCATTCTATGAGTTCAGTCTGACGGCCTCCTCGTATGGTCTGAAAACATCTTACAAGGTGATCTTCGACATCATCAACAACATGATCGTCGGTTTTGAGCTTGGTGAGTCGGATTTCACAACGGAAGTTTGGAGAGCCATGATGGCGTTTGACAACAGAACCGATGTGGACTGGGCCGCATTTATCTTTCAGAGCGTGCGGGAGTGTGTTCAACATTTCCCTGACGTTCCGCTCACTTGTGGGATGCAGATGAGTTGGCTTCTTGAGTGAAGGTTTCCAAACATCGCTGAGGGCCAATCCAATCTCAGAAATTCCGATTTCTATCCCTTGAGGCCTCGTTCACCTCGCTAGTTGTAGGCGTTGTATCTCTCATTCTTCTCTTGTTTGATGTAAATCCCCTTTTTGTATATTCTTCAATGTTGGAATGGAAACGAAGTTCTCCCCTTATTGCAGTGTATTTTCATACTGAATTTCTCATAACTGAACCTTACCTTCACATCTAATTTTGGGTTTTAGAAGATGCAGACACCACAGTAGTTAATACTCTTCGAGCTTAGCGCATAATGCTTCAATAAATAATCTTAAATATAACTTAGCATTCTGCTGAAATGCTGAGAACTTGGACTCAGCATTCAATCCTCTAACAAACACCCAAGACTTTTTGACATAGTATTCCACAACATAGGAACTGCTAAGAGTTGGAACATAGCAGTCATTGGCTCAGCAATTGCAACTTCTAGCAAACGTTCGAGATATAATCTCATACAAATAGAGATCTGCTGAGAGCAAGGACTCAGCAACCAATTGCTTTTGCTTAGCAACAAATCTCAGCAGCGAGAATTCAAATCTTCAGAAACGTAAGCTAGGATACGTTTATCTTTGTCTTCAAGAAATCCAGAAAGAATGAGAACTTGGACTCATTCATCCACGCCTTCTTCAAGTTCCATAAGGCCTAGCTTTAAACAAAGCTCTTTGAAACGGGCCTCTGCTAGTGGTTTGGTAAAGATACCTGCTAGCTGATCTTCAGTGCATATATCCTTGACATCAATATCTCCTTTCTCTTGATGATCTCGAATAAAATGATGTCGAATGTCGATATGCTTAGTCCTTGAATGATGAACTGGATTCTTCGTGATGCACATAGCACTATTGTTGTCGCAGTAGATCGGCACACATTCAGGAGGAATGTCATAATCTTGCAATTGCTGCCGAATCCACAAGAATTGCGCACAACAACTCACGGCTGCTACGTATTCTGCTTCGGTCGTAGACGTAGCCACTGAATGTTGTTTCTTGCTAAACCAGCTAATCAACTTGTGCCCAAGGAATTGGCAAGTGCCACTTGTGCTCTTTCTATCAATCTTGCACCCTCCAAAGTCTGAGTCAGAATAACCACATAGTGAAAGACCATCAGACCTTGGATACCAAATTCCAAGTCCTTCTGTGCACTTTAGGTATCGAACGATCCTTTTTGCAATATCCAAGTGAGATTTCTTAGGATTTGCCTGGTATCTTGCGCACACTCCAACTGCATAAGATATATCCGGTCTGCTAGCAGTTAGATAGAGTAGAGAGCCGATGATACCTCTATAATGGGTTGGATTCACATCTTCTCCTCCTTCATCGAGGTTGATCTGACGACTTGTGCTCATGGGAATCCTTAGACTCTTAGTCTTCTCTGGGCAATACTTAGCAATCAGGTCGCGAGTGTACTTCCTTTGATGAATGAATATTCCTTCATCTGATTGCTTGACTTGAAATCCTAAGAAGTAGGACATTCTTCCCATCATGCTCATTTGAAAATTGCTTTGCATGAGCTGAGAAAACCTCTCACATAACTTTGGATTCTTCTAGCCAAAGATAATGTCATCCACATATATCTGCACTAGCAAGATACTTCCTTCATCTTTGATTCTGAAAAGAGTCTGATCAATCTTTCCCTTCGTGAATCCATTTGCTAGCAAGAACTTAGATAAAGTTCCATACCATGCTCTTGGTGCTTGCTTCAAGCCATACAAGGCTTTCCTTAGCCTATACACTCGATTACCTTGCTCGAAGCCTGGTGGTTGCTCAACATACACTTCTTCTTTGAGCTCACCATTCAGAAATGCACTCTTTACATCCATTTGCAATACTGGGAATTTGTTGTGTGCAGCATACGCGAGGAATAACTGAATTGCTTCCAAACGAGCCAATGGAGCAAACGTCTCATCATAGTCAACTCCCTCGCATTGTCTGTAACCCTTTGCTACAAGACGCGCTTTGTTTTGAACGACCATTCCAGACTCATCTTTCTTATTATTGAACACCCACTTCGTTCCAATCACGCTTTGGTGCTCTGGTCTGTCTACAAGTTCCCAAACTTGATTCCGTGTGAACTCTGCTAACTCTTCTTGTATGGCGTTCACCCAATCTGCAGACTTCAATGCATCTTCTACTTTTGTTGGCTCTTCATGAGATAAGTAACATGCAAGCATAGCATTTCCTTGTCGTGTCCTTACTGGATCATTGACATCATTAATCACAACATCTAGAGGATGATCGCGTAACCATCGGGGTTTTGGATTTATAGGTTCTGGGGTTTCAATAGTTGCATCGCCTTCTGGAATGTTGTCTGCTGGGGGATTCTCCTCAGCAACCGCCTGGGGTTCAGCATTGGGACCTTCAGTAGTCTGATTTTTAGCATCAGATATTTCAGCAACTGGACGCTCAGCACCTAAAGCTTCAGCAACCGGAACTTCTGCATCTTCAGCAACATTATCAGCAACCGGAACCTCAGCAGCGGGCTTCTCAGCAACTGGAATCTCAGCAATGCCTTTGCCAAGATCTTCAGCAACGGCCACACCGTCTTCAGCATTGGGTGATGGCTTTGAGATTTTCTCATCTTCTTCGTCTGGTGATCCCATGACTTCCAAATTATCATTAAGATGAATTTGGGTTGTGGCCTCAGCATGTTCGTTAGCATCACAGGCCTGGTCAGCAGTTTGGTCACCTGCTGAGTGCGTCTTTGCTGGATTTGAATCATTCGTAGACCTAGTCAGATCAATCCTCATATTTTCAAAAGAATTCAAGATCGATTGATCATGGACATCATTGGTCTCATGATTGCTATCCTTTTGTTCTTTGATAACCCTGCGCACTAGAGTAGACTTATCAAAAATAGCATTGCATGTTATCTCCACAAGTTGAGTTGTCTTATTTAACACTTGATAGCCTTTGTGAGAAGGGTGTCCATATCCCAGGATAACACCTTCATCAGACTTAGGTGAAAAAGTGTTAAGTTTCGACTTCCCATTATTATGGATATAACATGTAGAACCAAAAGCACGAAGATGAGTAATCGAAGGCTTACGACCATTGTACACTTCATAAGGAGTTTTGTTGAATCTGCCATTGATTGCGCTCCTATTCTGAGTGTAACACGTAGTCATCACAGCTTCTCCCCAATACTTTCCACTCAATCTAGAGTCGGCAAGCATGGACCGCACTGCTTCTTTCAATGTCCTATTCCTTTGCTCTGCTAGTCCATTCTGCTGGGGAGTCCTAGCAGTGGACTTCTCATGACCAATACCGGCTTCTGCGCAAAAAACCATCAAGATTCCATTGCAAAATTCGGTTCCATTGTCTAATCTGATCCTTTTCACCATGACCTCTTTGCTATTTTGCTCTTTGAGAATCAGCTCTGGTAGTAGGATATTTACTTCGTCCTTGGTCCTTAGCAAATGAACCCATGTATACCTGGAAAAGTCATCAAGAACCACAAGTGTATAAACTTTCTTACTTACAGTGGGTGGAGTGACTGGGCCGAATAGATCCATGTGCAAGAGCTCAAGGATCCTCTCTGAAGTGGCCTTTTCTGGGTTTGACTTGAAAAATGCCTTTATCTGCTTCCCTTGTTGGCAAGCTTTGCACACACCTTCCTTTCAAAAGGTTTCTTCGGGCAATCCTTCAACAAGCTTGTGCTTGGCGAGGTGGTTGATGGTTTTGAAATTGAGATGCGTCAACCTCTTGTGCCAAAGCCAATTCGTCTCCTCTTTGTTCAATGCCACGAAGCATGAATGTTGTTGACCGCTTTGCCAATCAACAATGTATAAGCCACCCTTGCGGATGCCTCTTAGCTTCACTTCTCCTATAACATTGTCAGCAATAGAGCAGCCAGTATTAACAAAAGATACAGTGTACCCATTTTTGCATAGCTGGCTAATGCTTAGCATGTTGTGCTTGAGGTTGGACACGAGTGCGACATTGATGATCCTCAATCCATTTCGCTCTATGCATCCTCTCCTAATAACTCTGTCTTTGCTGTTGTCTCCGAATATGACTGTGGGGCCATAAAATCTTTGAATGTCTGAGAACAGCTCTTCATCCCCGGTCATGTGCGCTGAACAACCGCTATCAAGGATCTATTCATTTGACATACTTGATGTCTTAGCACTCGGATCCTGTCCCTGCAAAAGAAATCAAGTTGATTTAGGTACCCGCTTAGCATCGGGTCCTGCAGGATTAGCGTGAACCATTGTTCCTTTCGGAACCCACATCTTGGTGATTCTCAAAATTTTCTTCTTGATGTCACCATCAGCAACCTTCTCGACCTTTGGATATGCGTGTTTATCTGCTTCTTAGCCTTCATAGTCCTTTGAAATGGAAAATGTTTGGACTCGGGCCTCACATAGGTGTTCCTCCTATGTGGTGTGTAGTGATGATATTGAGGTCTTACCGCATGGTAATTAACTTGCTTGCCTCTAGCAAAGATAGGATTTGGCTTCCTAGCATTGGGAACATAATGCTTAGCACTCATCCTAGATTCTGCTGAGTGAGTCTGTCTAGCAGACATTCGGTAAGTACTCTGCTGAGATCTAGCATTCTGCTTTACACTCTGCTGAGCATTACGTCTAGCATTCTGCTTAGCGGTGGATGACTCAGCAATCATCTTATCTTTGCCTCTATCATCAGCAAATAGCTTTTCAGCAGAAATAAAAGTAATATTCTTTTTCTGCTTCGAAGTTCTATCATTGCTGCTACGACTATGTCCAATTCCAGATCGGTCAGAATGACATCTCTGTTGGCTAACAAGGTTGTTTAAAACGTCCTTGCTCGTCGTGTACGCGCAAATGCACTTCTCCTCAGCTTTGTTCTTCAAAGTTAAATTCTCCTTTTCAAGATTTTGAAAATTTTCAAAAAGAGTGGAGAATTCAGCCTTGAGTTTGGAAAGTTCCTCACTATCAGACCTAAGTCTTTCGACTTCATCGGTCAAAGATGTAACTTTATGCTTAAGTGAGGCATTATCTTTTACTATAGCATTCTTTAAAGAATAAACTTTGGAAAGTTCTAAAGAAAGCTTTGTAAGATAATCTTCCTCATAATCAAAAAATGATTCCTCCGATTCGTGTATGCATGCTGAATTAGAATTGCTAGTAGAGGTTACCTCCTGATTGTCGACTGCTAGAGCCGATTCAGCAGGTTGCTCAGCATCAGCAACAGCTTCAGCATCCTCCACAATATTAGCCATCAGCACCATCATTGCTTCTTCTTCTTCGTCGGAAGGATAATATTCCTCTTCGTTATCCGGGATATCAGGCACTTCGGTTCTTATCAGCAATGCCTTGGTCACTGCTCGGACAGCTCTTCGCTCAAACCTTTGTCTGAGGCACTCTTTTTGTTCCGGACTTACCCTTGGACACTTATGCTTTAGATGATCAGGAGATTGACACTCGAAGCATGTCCTGGGCTTTCTCTCTGATGAGCGCTGGGTTGAAGAGAGCTTTGCTTCCTTTTCGGCCTTAGCTTCCAGCATCAACTTCTGGAGCTTTCTCATATGCTCTTCCAACTCATTGATCTTTTGATCTTCATTCTGAGAACTAGAGGTTGAAGGAACCTCCTTGGTTGGTGTTGCTGGAGCAGATCTCTCCTGGTTGTGGAATGGTTTTCTTGGCTTCCACTTGCCAGCATCTTTCATGATGAAGTACGCCAAGTCCTCAGAGTTTCCAGCATTTGATGATGGAGGTTGCACCGCAGCAGCCTCGTTCTTCTTTGATTGTTGTATAATGAACTCATGAGCTTTGAGTTGAGAAAATACCTCAGATGTCGTCATTTTACTGAGATCCTTCTCGCTTAGGCTCGTCATCTTGACAAACCAATCGCTTCTTGGGAAGAGTTTTGATATAATCTTGTTATTCATCTCCCCATTGTCGTAGGTCTTGCCCACATTCTTGAGCTCTCCTATGATTGTGTTGAAGCGTTCTTCCATGGCCTGTATCGTTTCACCTGGAATCATAGAAAAAGACTCATACTAGGTCGGATTACTTTGTATTGCACTAGGCATTTTTACGCGCATGTATCATTTACTAGGTCGGATTACTTTGTATTGCACTAGGCATTTTTGCTCAACCTGATATTATCGGAGAAGCTCGATCTCCTCACGTTATTTTTCGCCTATACGGCACGGTTCCTATTTTACGGTTCTCTTTACTGCTTTTGTTCATTTAGTCTCTGCTTTATTTTATCATTATTTCCTGTTGTATCCGTATAGAGTTCTCGGGGCTCCGTATCCGATACATTCGAACCTCAACAAGTATTATTATGGAATTATTAGAATTAGTGGTAATTATAATATAATTAATTTTTATAATACTTCAAATTTTAATTAAAATTAATAACTAAAGAATATAAATCAAAATGGGCATGTAGCACTATTTACTTGGTCGAGGTGCACAGGGCGTTGTGCACCCACCGCACAGGATCTCTCATTATTCCCTTTGCCACGAAACTTACAAATTACCAGCCACCATCTGTCCCTGCCTCCCTCCCTTAACTTAACTCGAGTAACTCCATCTTAACTCGAAACTCGAGTCAACTCAACTAGGGTTTGGTTACTCAATTTTATGCCTTGTTGAATATATATATACATCTCCTATCAATAGCTGCATATTTTCGAGTAAGAAAGACAAAAAAAGAAACACGGCGGATTCCGGAAGTTCTCCTCCGACAAGAAAATGTCGCGCCGCAACAACTGCCCCGCCGCATCCAAGTATCCAGTCCGTGGAGCCATCAAGCGGCGGATCTTCTCCGATCTCTTCCGCATGATGAAGGCAGCTTTCCGCGCTGCCGTCCGCTTCTTCGCTCCGCGTTGATTCATGATCATCGCCACGAAGATGTACGTCGTTGTTGTTGTTTTATATGTATGTTTAGTGTTTTATGTCACCGGTGATTGGAAAGGAGTGAATAACCAGAGTGATTATGGAGTCATGAGTCTGTGGTGGTTGTGTGTTTAACTCTACTGTATCTAAGGCCGTTTGGTTTGCAATAATATTTACATATTTTCCGTTCAAACTTTCTTTATCGTAGTAGTAGTAAGTACCGACTAACGGCGAGCCGTTTCAGGCAACGGACCATCGATCCACAAACAAATTTGTAAATAAAAATATGAGAAAAGTAATTGAATCGATCAAGTATTGGAGGGATTGAAAAAAAAAAAAAAGTCATTTTTCATCAGTTCTCAACAGGAAAATCTGTTTGCATCAGTTATCCAGAATAAAATATACATTAAAAGTTGTTAATATGGAGCTCGATTTCATCTAGATAAGCGGGTTTATTGTTAATATGTAGAAAATAACATTTTTTTTTTCTTTTGTGAAAATCAGATTACGTGTTCGTTTCAATTATGCGCCAATTTTAATTGTAAAATTTTAACATACTGTGTATGTTGAAAAATGAAACAACAGAATTAATGTAGGGTAATTCTATACATAGCCACAATATTTCTCAACATAGTCTCTTCTTTTTTAAAAAAACTAAATTATTATGTAATATTACACTTTTATCCTTATAATCCCTAATTAAAATTTGAATTATAATTTTTTTTTTAAAAAAAACCTTAAACTATCACATAGCCACCAAAGTAATTCACGTTAGCCCTATCATAGCCACCCAAAAAAAAAAGACGTAGTTCTCTCCCTTCTTCTCTTATTCATCGTCGACAATCATAGCCACCAAAAAAAAAAAAAGACGTAGTCCTCTCCCTTCTTCTCTTATTCATCGTGAGTCGACGGCTTCTTCACTTAATAAACACATAATACATAAAGATTTTCTGCTAGAGCGTTGATACTCACGATTATGGATGTCGTAGAGTATGAAGATGATCAAAGCCATGTAAGAGGTGATAACGATGCTTCTCAGGTAATTTTTATATTAAAAATAAAAAGAAATTCATGTGTTGTTATTGTAATCATTCATATTCATATTCCATGTTTGTTTGTGTTATTGCATCTATTTTCCGTTGTAGCTCGCACGTATACTTGAGTTTTGAATAATCACTTTGTTGGATGGATAAGTTATAAGAGAGATCTTAAATTAATAATTGTATCTAAGAGTTGGAGAGAATGCGCATATATGGTTGATTTCTATATTTTAATCTATAAAAAGTTATTAAGTTCACCGACGAATGAGTTCATCTCTGACCGGGATAATGGAAGAATGGGAGGTTCCTAGAGAAAAGAAATCACTAAATATGAATATAATAATTCACAAGTGTCAGCCAATTGATTATTCGTGGATGACAAGCTTCTTTAGTGTATATACATGGCTAATACTTTTGATCAATTTTAATTTATTTATCATGAATTACTTTAAATCTTCCAATTTGGTAATGGATACCGGTAATATTTGATTAATGTTGTTTTGTGGTGCCTCCACAAGATTACATGAGAAGAAACACTATGAGCTTTGGTCAAATTAACAGGATCATAGTAGCAACGCTAATGACAAAGAACAATAAAAATATGTTATGCAGATGCCAATTAGTTTGTAGGAGACTTTATATTTTTTTTGGTGCGTGAGCAAAGCTACACAAGAGAGTTCCTGGTTCTCCTTTATTGCAGATTAAAATATTATAATATTATCATTTTCCTTATTTATTTTGTATTCCTGATTTTTTGAATAGGTAGTCAAAAGTTTTCTTCAATATTGGAAAGTTGTTTAAAATTATTTGTGTATGATTTTGTTATATCTTTCATTATCAAATGTAGTGTTTTGTGACTGTGATAAAAGGTGGATTTAGTGCATGAAAGTGTGGCGAGATATTTAATGCTATGAATATCCATCTTAACTCGACTTTAAATGCAAAAGAAAAATAAAAAAAAATCGAGATATTATGTAAGTCTAAATTTAGGGATAAAAGTAAGTTATAAATTTTCATCTTTATTTATGAGACTTTTATATACTGTTAGTTTAAATTATAATAATTTGCACATGATTATAATATTTAAATTTCTTACAATTTTGATCATTTTACTCACTTGACAGGCAGTGGCTATTGAATCTCAAACAGAGACACCATATTCAAATAATTCATTTTACACCGACAATGTAAGTTATAGGTATTTCATAAATTTATTTACTCTACATAAAAATCACATAATATTACAAATGACACTTATGTTGCAGGTTTTTAGCAGTAAAGAAAATTTAATTGCATGGGCGAGAGAAACTGGAAAGAAATTAGGTTACGTTATTATAATCTTATCTTCTCAATCTCAAACGGGTGGGAGAAAAGCTAGACTAAGACTTGGTTGTGAACGTGGTGGAACTTATAAACTCCCTAAGAATATAGTTGATATTGGCACAATATCTCGTAAAGGAACGGGAACAAAAAAGATTAATTGCCCATTTATGTTACAGGGAGTGAAATTGAAAAATGGTGATGATTGGCTTGTGAAAGTTAAATGTGAGTTCCATAATCATCTACCTATAGAAAAAATTGAAGGTCACTCGTTTGTTGGAAGATTAAATAAGAAAGAGGAGACTTTGTTATTTGACATGACGAAGAATCTAATTAAGCCCAGGAGTATTCTTATGACTATAAAAGAGAAGAATGAGAAAAATACGACTACGATGAAGACAATATACAATGTTCGTCACAGACAAAGAATGCTTGAAAAAGCTGGAAGATCACAAATGCAACAGTTGATGAAGAAGATAAATGAGTGCAACTACGTGGAATGGCATAGGACCAATGACTTGACAAATTGCGTAACAGATTTATTTTGGGCACATCCTTTATCTGTAGAGATTTTGCATGCCTTTCCATCTGTGTTGATAATGGATTGCACTTATAAAACTAATAGATATAACCTTCCTTTACTAGAGATAGTTGGTGTAACAAGTACAGATCTTACTTTTTCTGTAGCATTCGCTTACATAGAGTGTGAGCGTGAAGAGAATTATGTATGGGCAATGGAAAAGTTAAAGAGTTTGATGATGCCTAATTTATTGCCTGGGGTGATTGTAACTGATAGAGAGTTGGCATTGATGAGCTCTATTAAAAGAGTGTTCCCAAGCACAACAAATCTTCTTTGTAGATTTCACATAACAAAAAATGTCCTTGCTAATTCAAGAAAGTCATTTGAGGACAAAAAGAAATGTGATGCTTTTATGTCGGCTTGGAGTACTCTAATGTTTTCTTCAGATGAGAATGATTATGAAGAAAATCTAAGATTTGTCGATCAAGATTACAAGGATTATCCAAGAGTTTTGAAATATATGAAAGATACATGGTTAACACCTATAGACAGCGATTTGTAGCAGCTTGGACAAATAAAATTATGCATTTTGGTAACTTGACATCCAACAGGTATAATTTCTATTTAATTTACTGTTAATATTATTTATGATGTTTAAAATGAGCTATTTATGTGAAATTATTCTTTATGTAGAGCTGAGAGGGCACATGCAAAGTTGAAGAAATGGCTTGGCTCATCGCAAGGAGATTTTGATAGTTCTTGGACCATAATTAACTCTCTAATTGAATTGCAAGCTACTGAAATTAAAGCTTCATTTGAGCATAGTCTAAATGTAGTAGAGCATAATTTTAAGCCTGCATTATTTAGAGAGTTAAGGGGATTGGTTTCGAGGAAGGCATTAAATATGATTCTCATGGAGTCAAAGAGATCAAATACAATTGGGATTGATATAATTCTATGTGGATGTGTTATTAGAAAAACACATGGATTGCCGTGCGCACATGAAATTGCTGAGTGTTTAAGAGATTTCCGTCCGATTTTTCTTTCCAGTATTCATCCTCATTGGTTGAAGTTAAATTTGAGAAAATCTCAATCTAGTTGTGATTCATACAATGTGAGTATCGATGATGAGATTAATGCAATATTGTTGCGCTTTCAAGCTTCTGACCAACTTGGGAAACTAACGTTGAAGAGAAAGTTGAGAGAATTAGGTAACCCGGTAACAACATTCCTTACTCCACCATTGGAAAAATCTAAGACAAAGGGTCGTCGATCTCTTAAGGAAATTAGATCAACTCGTCGACATCCTTCACATTTTGAAATTGTTGAAACACTAATTTCAAAACGTGAAGCGGAACTTAAAGGTAAATCAGTGAAGAAGAAAAAGAACAAGATTATATTAGGGATGGAAACACAAGTAGAAAGATCCAATGCCCTGCATTTTTTGAGTTGTTTCCCACCGTACATACAAAAATATGTTCTTAATATAATTGATGTCCAATCGGATGGACACTGTGGTTTTCGTGCTATTGCTGGTTTACTTGGATTTGGGGAAGATTGTTGGTTGAAAGTTCGGAAAGAACTGATTGAAGAGTTATGCAGTAATGAAACTTATTATGTTGATTTTTATGGATCTTTAGAATTGGTTGCTCAGTTGCGTGAAGCTTTAGCTTATTTTACTATCCCCGCTCCATATAAGAATTGGATGACACTACCAGATATGGGTCATTTGGTTGCCTCAAGATATAATGTGGTATTGGTTCATTTATCAAAAAAACAATGTCTTACATATCTTCCTTTGCGATCTAATCCATTGTTGAAATCACAACAAAGAATAATATCAATTGGATATGTAAATGACAATCATTTTGTACAGGTATTTATTTTACAAACTTACATTTCTTTGTAGCTATAAAGTATTAAATTTCATTATTTTAATTTTGATGATTTTAATTTTTTTTATTTACAGGTTTTATTGGATGATCATGCACCAATACCTCCGATTGTTCCTAATTGGAAACACTCTCGGCTTGAATCTGCTGCAGGATGGGATAATTTGTATTCAGATCGTATCAAAGATTTTTTAGCATTGCTTTCAGTGAATCAAGATTTTTCGAGTGGAGAAATCATAAACTTAAATGATTCGTAAAGTGTATTTTGGTTTCTATTGGTTGGTGTAGTTTGAGTTAGTTGGTTGGTTTTGGACCTTTTTGTAGTACTTGGTTGTTGTTTTTTCTTGTAGTTTTTGCAGGGTTTTGAAGATGGTCTTAGTGGCAGTTGGTCTAAGTTTTTTAGTGTGCATCCTGTTGCCCGAGTTGCAGGATAATGCCTTTTTTTTGCTTAAGATTTTGCTGCTATTGCTGGTTCATCCTTGCTTGCTGCTGCTTTTAAAGATCCATACAAGATTTTGCTGTTGTCAAGGTGCTTTATGAAGCTTTTTTGCAGCAGGGCTGCAAACTGAGTTTTACAGTTGGAACCTCGATCTCTAAAGCTATCAAAGAGGCTGGACACAAAGAGTTCTACGTCGTAAATCTCGTTGGGTGCAGCAGATTGTTACTCTATCTGAATGGAGGATTAGGGTCAGAGATGTTGGATGTTTCAGCAATGTAAAGTAGTATGGGGGCCAACCTAGTTGGTTCGCTTACTATTTTAGGTTTGAAAATGAGGGATAAGGTATAGAAACTAAACTAGTTAGAAGCAACACCCCTCCTGATCCCAACCCACATAGTTAGTCTTTTGTGTTTTCTATGTTTATTTAGTTAGACATATTCTAAATTGGTATTAGTCACAGAGACTGTGATTGTACCCATAGCTTTGAGTGTTGGTTGTAAAACTACGACCTAACGGTTTATTTTTACTGTTTTTTTATTTCGTAAAAAAAAAAAAAAGAGGACAAAGGAGAACATAGTGTTTTTAGAACATTTTATATATTTTTTTTCATATTTAAATTTTGTTGGTTTCCTATTTTTATTAGCAAGTTGGCTTCTTGAAGAATGAGTTATTTATTTGATTTCTAGAAGTGTGGAGGCTTGGTGAGTTTTTTATTATTAGTGCAATGTTTCTTGTGAGGCTGTGTTGTGAGAAAGGTATTGTTTCATGATAAAGTCTACTTATTTATGAGAAGGGAAATCCAGAAGAAAAACCATTAAATTCTAAAATAACTGAAGTTATTAAATCTCAATATAAAATGATGGAAGTCAGAGAGAAAAAAATCATATTAATCACAAATTGTAGTTGCAATTACAAAAATAATCATCCAAAACCATGTATTTTTCAGCGTAGTGAAAAGATCATCCACATAAACATCTTGGGGTTGCTCATGTTTCTCCTCGGTGCAGTCTTCATTTCTTCTTCAGTCATCTTTGTCTCAGTACCATGAGTCTTGATCAACTCCACCCTTCTAGAAGCTGTTAATGGTCCGATCTGCTTTCGTGCTACTGGAAACAGGAGGAGGACACTCGTAAGTTGCGTAAAGCTTCCCCTGTTGACAGCAATAAGAGTCATTTTCCTGGTTGCACTGCCCTGGAGGTGGTTTCTTTCCTCTTATTTCTCCATGGCTTGCAAGATTGAATTCAGCCTGAGCAGCAAGAATGATGAGCAAAATAAGAAACAAGAGGAAAGCATTTGTAAGTGGTGTACAGCTTCCTTGCCTGCAGCAATCAGAGTCATTTTCCTGATTGAATTGCCCTGGAGGTGGTTTCTTTCCTCTGATTTCCCACTCGGCTTGCAAGATTGAAGTCGGCCCTCCAACACCTTAGCAGAAAGGATGAACAACACAAAATGGCTCATTTACTGATATTCTTCATCTTACTAGGCAAAATATTGCTTTAAGATTAGGATTGGGACACTGAAAGTTGGATGCAGAAATGGGATGATGTAGTATTCTTATATAGGTTTCTTTTGAGTGAAAATGCCAAGAATGTTCTCAAGGTATGTGGCTTATTTTCAAACTATTTGTGTACAAGGTGGCAGAGATGCAGTCACGTGTTCCATTGAAATGCCGTCTTAGGTGATCAGAGATAATGCCTATGCCAGAGAAGCAAGATGTGAAACTAACTAAGCAAAGATTCAATTTTGATTGGATATTCTTGACAAAAAGTTACTTTCTCAGGATTACTCTATATTGTTGGATACAAAAGATGCATGAGAGAGAGGTAACATTTTGTCATTTGTAAGATGAGGATATTCATTTTCTCAAGATTCAGACATTTATGCAAGATTTTCAGACAAATGAAAAAGTGTATCTCTTTGCATTTAGGATAAAAAGAAACAAATTTACACAACATTCAGAATTACTTTTCTAGAAAATGAGATGTTGTCTCAAGTTTTGTACAAATGAATGAACTTAAAAAATATATGCTCATAACATGATTTACAAACTATCACACAATACCTTTACATCATTGGAAAAAGAAAAAACAAAATGACACACCATTCAGAATTACTTTTCTTTAAAGTGAGATGCTGCCTCATGTCTGTCATGATCCAGATTTTGAAGTAACTAATCAGAATTGACCCAGCAACATCAGCATGGGTTTAGCATCAAAATCAGTATTGCTCCACCACAACATACAACAAATTCTTGCAGAGTCAATTTCAACTCACAATGAAAACAACTCAAAATTAAATCAGCAAATCTTCTCACAGACCATAAATCAAACACCCCTCTTCCAATAACAATAGGTTAGAAGCTAACATGTAGGGAGAGGCCTCACAATCATAAAATAAACATAATTTATTGTATTTCGAAAATAAAAATCAGCACACAAAGCTACACATCGATATTTAGAGAAAAGAAGAAAAAAGCACATCAAACTTGAAAGAAATATGATAATTAAACCAAAATGCAAAAAAAAGATTGTCAAATTTATCAAAATCATACGGATAAATCAAAATAAAGCGAGCGGAGTGTTTGAGAATTCAAACCCTTGCAGCTCTCCTCCATCAACAGCACACGAAGAGAAAATGAGAATAAAGAGATTGAGGCTAAGTAATTTTGGGGGCTATGTTTGTTTTATTAAATTTATTATTTAAATTTTAACTTTAAAGTTATAGGGTTAAATTTGTAATAACACATAATAATTCAATTTATTTTTTTAAATAGGGGCTATGTTGAGTAAAATGGTGGCTATGTATAGAATTGCCCTTAATGTATATAAAAATATATTAAATTTTAAACTTCTAAAAAAGTTTATGTATCTAAAAGGAAAAAACTATTGGATGTATTAATTAGTGGAAATTATTAAAACTACCCATTTTAATAAAACACATCACAAAAATATCCATTTTTATAAACACATTAAAGAAATAGTCAAAGTAAAAAATTTATTTAACTTCATTTCGATCTAATGATTTTTGTGACGATGTTGAGATCATTGTAAACCAAAAAAAAATAAAGAAATCATATTTCGGGGTAAATGTGCTCATAATGTAAACTTAGCAATTCAGAGATTACCTCAGCAATTAACAGTGTTTCATTATCTCTTAATGAACAATGGCATCTATAAGATCTTTGAAATTAAAGATACTGTGTGTTGAAGAAGGAAGTTGGTAATGACAAGTACATAAATGAATCGAATGTAACTACAATTAGAGTTAAGCATTTGCCAAAAATAGAAGCTGAAATATAATGGGTTGATGATCATAGTCTACAAACACTAAAATGCCAAAAATAGGAGCTGAAATATTATTACTTTATCCAGGCACAAATCTACTATGACTGAATCATTGTGCGATAAATGATTTACCCAGTATTCCTCTGCAACTTCTTCGACCATCTACTTCTTTATCCTGTATATAAGGTTTTCTTTTCACGCGATTGAGATCTTTCATCTTTGTGGAGGTCATCCAATAAAAAAGAAAGAAATTCCTACAATGTATGTATCTGGTAAATACATGAAAATGATCCTATGTACAAATTTCAAATAACTGCTTTGAAGACTACTTACTTGGGAATCGTGTTGATTGTATCCCCTGAATAGATTAGAGGAGCAAAAGTGGGGATAGTTGAGTTGAACATCCTTGGAGCTACTGGTGTTGCCCACAACTTCCTAAATAAGTCAATCTGGCTCAATATTCAGAAAATTAGAATGTTGTAGATGATCATAGCCATGAGAAAGAGGGATGGCAAGTGAAAAGGAAACCTAACCCATTTATTGGACGTATGATAGCAATTTCTGATAAGAAAATACGATAGAAACGATATTGGTGCAAATAGAAATACATAATTCAGATCTTACCCCAAGTTTCCAACTAGTTTGGGTGTATGCACCAGGCACGGGACAGCACTGTTCGTAAAACAAACAAGTATTCCCAAGATTATACATTGCAGTGAAGCCCAAATGAAAGCCCTAGTGCCATTTAGCAGTGGAGGGAAGAACTCTAGAAAACAGCTTCACTTTATCCACACTTCCATTCGTCATGAGTGCTTTCCTTCTCAATGATGCTACAAGGCAAGCCAAAAATATGCACTCTTAAGGAAAATATCAAAACGTAGTGATAATTTAAAAGACCAAAATTTTGAAGGAAAGATACATCAAACAATATTAATACTACTGACAGCCTATAAGGTTAGAGGGTCTCAAAACAAAATTCTTACTGAAAAAAACATAAGAATCAGGAGTAGCTAATCAAAACCACCACTGAACCGAATATAAAAATACGTATTAGAACATCGATTCACAAGGATCTGCCTTCTAGCCTAACATATGAGCACCTTAGATAACTTATTCACCAGAAGATACAACAACATTAAATATAGGAATATTGAGAAATAATGGACCATTGAAGAATACATTATTCAGAGATCTAGTCCCTAACTTCTAAATAAAGTAAGAAAATTCAAATACCTTCTCATTTGGTCGGGCCAAGTCAACAGACGGCACATTGTCATTGAGAAAAAACTGGTTTGGCTGTCCTGAGAAATCCCAGACTTGCAACTGAAAGAAAGTGAGCATTTACGTTCATATATCCACATCAAATGAAATACTTACAACAAATGCATTGCTCAACATGCCCAATTTGGTAACAAACACATCGTATGCTTTGTTGAAAACTCCATGTCCATTGTCCTGAAATTCTCAAAACATGGATTAGCATATCAAAACAACAGGGGAACTTCAGCGGGGAGACATTATATAATCAGGTTGGAATTAGCATTTGATGTTCATAAAAGTCAAATGAAGTCCTTCATTGAAAACTATACCACTCTGAATTCTAATACTCCTAAAAATGTAAAAAAATTGAGCAGTCTGGCCTTTTGGAAATCTACCCAAAACAAGCTGACTCGTGAGATCTTGTGATTAGGGACACAGGATTTCTGAAGTTCAATATTCAAATATATCATGTGGCACTAGCTAAAAAAAATTTTCTCCATCGAACAAAATAATAGACGGACGATAAACTGCAGAATATATTAATAGGATGGGGCAGATAAGAAATATGGAAGAGAAATATTAAGAGGGGCCAGTTATTTCAAACGAACCTTCTGGCTATTCTTTATGACCAACTGTCTTGTTTCCCTCATGTATAAAAGTCTGATCTGCAAAGAGAATTCACCGTCTGCACTATCCTCCCCAGGTAATGAGTTTTCCATATCCTTCTCATCATAATGCCTGCAGTAGAGAGGTACTATCAAATCTGATAAACCGTTATTCAAACAGTGGAGTGTAGCCAGATGCCAATTTTGTAACTATCATGGTAATGCTTATGATTACAACATCAAATGCCCCTTCAGAAAAACTTCACAGCAGAACACTAAAAAAATTAACTATTTCATAAACATACGTAAAACTGCTTAGATTTTCAGGTGTGCTGAGGCAACCTAAACAAGAACTATATTGATGTGGATAATAGATAAGGTTCTACATCAATGCTTAGGAAGGTGGACATCCAAGTTCAAGTTCAAGAGGGTCCACAGTTCTTCTGCTCAATACAAAAATTTGGTATGGTGCGAGCGTTATTTTTTCTAGTCACAACCCCAAAAGAATAATAGATCCTAAGAGCTACTTGCGTATCTATATTCCATAAATGCTAAGATTTAGGGGTTGTATTTTGTGTGTTTCTTGTCTGGAGAATTTTCAAGCATATCATACATCTATCTAAAGAAAACTAACTGAGGTTGAACTTGAACTACTTCAGTTTACCCTCGTTCGAACAGCTCTACGGTGTAACCATATCTAAATTTCAATCCATATACCGAAAACAGACAAAACTGTCAAGTCAGTCCTAAAATTACAACCTCAAAGGCCCTAAATTTAACTAATGAGACAAGCTTTAAGTTGGAGTACCTGCAGTCTGGGAATACCTCACAAACTTGACCAATTTCTTCCATATCAACAGAAATTGTGTAATTACTTACTACCATCACAAGGATTCCCAAAACATATAAAAATAACTATTGTTAGACGAACATGGATAAACATAACCAAACAATAGATCAAAATAAAAAAAGATTAATCCTTTCCACAACCAACCAGCCAACCCACCTAGGAGCCAAAAAAGAGGAATCTTTTGTCGGAAAATCCACACTCTATTCAGTTATTTAGAAGCTGTTGGTGAAAATGCTGAAGTGGAGGCCATGGCCGCCTCTGATTTCGAGGAAATTTGAGGTGAAAGGAAACTCACAGTGCACAAGCTGGAGGGTTTTGACTGGTTGTGCTCCCAAGATTTCTCTGGGGACATTCAGGAGGACTGTAAAAAAAGGAACTGCACAACGGGTGGTGGAGAGGGTTGGTTGATGATGGGTCAAACGACGGCGTTTTGGTGGTGGAGTGGGTTGGTATGATATGAGGAGTTCGATTCCATAGTTTGTGTAAGTTTTTTTTTTTTTTTTTTCATTGTTCAAGATTTTTGTTCTGTGGAATAATGCTAACTAACACATACACAATTTTAACATATTCCAAAGTGTAAATCATGCATCAAGTGAGGTCTACTCCTAATCCTAATTTTTCTAAACCAGAATCAGAAATCTATGCCCACTATGGTGATCAAGCACAACAAACAGAACAGACTCACATGAATAAGGATTCAGACTCTCAATAATATTGAGCAAACTTTGAAGCACAAGTTAAAACAGGATCCACAACCCGAGTCTAATGAAGTTAGTTCATGGCTAAAGAAGAGAAACACAAATTAATTTCCAAAATACACTAAATACTTGTATATAAGACAAAACCCAACACCAATCAAACTAAACCAAGGGAGAAACTCTCAAAACAACAATAAAATAAGAAGAATATTACTCTTTTTCAAGAGTTATTGATTTTTGTAATTTTAGTAGTATTTTTTATTTTGTGCTAATTAGATTTATTTTGTTTGATTAAAAATAAACAACCGTGGCTTTGACATAGAGAGAACAAAAAATTAATCATTGTGCTTATATAGTCAATCTTTTCTGATTCGAACTTTCACGGAATTATTACATTACAGCGTAAACTTTGGATTTTAGTAAATTTTAACATATTTATTTTTCGTGCAATTTTCATTTTCAGTTGAGTTTGGACTTTGGAGTTTGCAGATGGTCCGTGTTAGCATATTTATCATTCATTGAAATTGAAATGTACAAAAATAAATACTCCCTCCGTCCCGGCTGAATTGTCCCGGGTTGACCGGACACAATAACCAAGGAGTGTGAGTGTAAAGTAAGTTGAGTGAAATTAATATTTTATTGTTGACTGTGAAAAGGTTGCCTTTTTAAGTAATGAGACAATTGAGGTGGACGGACGAAAAATGATAGTGGGACAATTGAGGTGGGACGGAGGGAGTATATTATAGTTTGAGGTCCGATTTTCGGAGAAAATAGATATAATACAATGAAATATAATATATCAGTAAAAATATATTTTAAGAAAAAATAAATGTGAGTAATCCAGAAGATAAAAATACAAAAGAGAAAAAAATATCAAACTTGAAAAATAAGAAAATAAAATAAGAGAACAAGTCCCACGAAAATGTGATCCCTAAAATATTGGATTATAAAATTTCAAAATTTGTCCCCTATATTCGCAACATTTCATTTAGTATTGTATGTTTATTTTCAGTGAAAAAACTTGAGGGAAATTGTTGGTCCCGGTTTTTTAGAGTATAAATGTTACGCAGCGGAAATAATGTTAAGTGTTTTCTTGCACGTTACTTACACACAGCTGACAACTGGCAACTGGTCAGCTGGTGCTGGTTACTCAATACGCAGCTGACAACTGGTCAGCTGGTGATTCAAAACTTAGAGAATTTAGCCTTGTTTGCACAGTTATTTATCAGTTTCAGGATATACTCCAGCACTTGAGTGCTGGGTTTAAAATATGAATGAAATGCAGAAAGCTGATAAATAACAAAGGATTTTATAGTGGTTCGATCAATCGATCTACGTCCACTCTCCAGTCGAAGCACTGGAAATTCCACTAAGAGTAATCAGGTACAGGTCTCCTACGATCTATCTCTAGCTGGTGAATGCCTCGTCCACCATTTCACTAGATCAACCGCTCCCGGTCCTGGATCCTTCTTCAACTCTTCACAGCTAATGGAGTGCGAGCACGTCACTTCAACCTCCACAGCTAGCTAGGGATTTTAGTTCTCCCAAGAACGTAACAGTCTCTACGGCAGAATGCCCGTAATAACTCAAGTGCTGGTAAGCACAGGAGCTGCTGTGAACTCTCTCGAAGGAGAAAGAACACCAAGTGAGATCTTTAACTTACAAGCTTAAAGCTTGAAGTCTCGTGTTTGATAAATCAACACACGGAAAGCTTTATGAAAAGCCTCGGAAGTTCTGTAAGTATTTTGACAGCATTTTTGCTAGTTCGTTCGTAAGAATTTCCGGGGGTTTGAATGTTGACGGTTCCGACGTATTTATAGACGCGGGATCCGATTCAAACTTTCTAGCCGTTTGGACTCATCCGAAAAGGTGTCAGACCTCGGATGTCCTTCTGACGGCGGTAGGTATGTTTTTCCGTAAAGGACCCATACCTTTGACCGCTTTATCTGACACAGATCTCTTTGTGTCAGAACGGCTCTTTCTGTCAGTCCGAGGAATAAGACTGGCGTCTTGTGACTGATATACTTTAAGTTATCCTTCCTTAAAGTCATCCTTTGTCAGTCGATTCCTCAGAGAATCTTCTTTTTGTCTCTACTACGCGGGGAGAGAGAATCTGGAATTCTGCTGGTAACATCTGACTGGTAGATCATACTGGTGATCTTGTGCTGGCAGTCTCTGCTGGTGACTTGCCCTGGCATCATCAAAGTCTACCAAAAGTCTGGATGTTAACTCTTTTCGGACTCTCCCATGACTGGTGAAATCACCGCTGGTGAATAGTGTAAGAACACGCATTCTCCTGGTAAGGTTTGTCAGCCGCCTGCTGATGAAACCCTTCCCAACTGGTGAACAGTAGCCAGTCATAAGCGCTTCTCACCGCTGGTGAACAGTGTCAGCGCGAGTCTTTGTCAGCCGCCTGCTGATGAAACTTTTCCCAACTGGTGAACAGTAGCCAGTGGTAAGCGCTTCTCATGCTGGTGAACAGTGTCAGCATGAGTTTTGATCAGCTGCGACTTACAACTCAAAAGACCTAAACATGACTTTACATTTAAGACTAGAGCTATGTAGAGACAACTGACGCTGGTAGGACTTAGGATTTGATCCACCAAAACTATAATCTAAACAAGTAAGCTACTGGGAAAGGAAACCTTAGACAGATTTCCCAACAATTTCCCCCTTTTTGGTGCGATCAAAGCCTAACCAGCGAGCACTCAGCTGATGAGAAAAGTTAAAAATGATTTCAGGGTTTTACAAGTGAAACCTATCAGATCTAAACTCATGAAATTACTTCCTCAACATCAGCTCTAACTAAAAGAAATCTTCCCCCTCAACTAAGGAAAGATATTGCTAGTTTAAAAATGTGGAAATTAAGGTCAGAGCAAATAAGCATGTAAATAAATTTAACATGCAAGACGAGTGCTGTTGCTGATTACACTGGATGTGTAAATTCAGCTGGTAAGTAAAACTTAGACAATTGTTGGACAATAAGAGATTGTCATCAACTTGTCAGTTAACATTCCATTAGTGATTTAGCAATTACATGTACAATGAATGATAACTGACTAGTCTAACAGATTTACTTACAAAAGCATGAAGAGGCTAGACTATGGCTTGGAAGATGATCCTGGTGACTGAGTCCGAGCACTTGTGATAGACCTCAGGATCGCAGTAAGTTCGGCCATTTCTTGATCTCTCTTCCGCCTCTCTTCTGCAGCAATTCTCCTCTCTTCAGCTGCAAGGCGCCTCTCCTCCTCAACAATCCTGGCTCTTTCCTCTTCAACCAGTGCTCGCGCCCTTTCCCCCTCTTGGATCCGCGCCAAAAAGGTGGCAACACCGGCGGTGACGGACTCCATATGCTGCGCTACATCGGCTTGGAAAGTGGCGAAGCGTTGATCCATCCTGGCGTCGATGTAAGCAAGAAGTTGCGCAGGAGGATGAATTTCAGAGAGTGGCTCCGCTGATACTTCCATGGAAGTGGAAGGCGCATCAGGTGCGGTATCAGCCATCTCTGGTGCAGACGCAGCTGGTACCTGCACTGGGGCGGGCTCCTCCGCGGGTGCCTCTGCTGAAGCTGGTTCCTCCGCGAGCACCTCGGCTGGTGCTGGCGGGCCTTGTACAAAAACAGGTGGGGCTGTGAGAACCACCAGCTGCCAGTCCTCATGATAAGGGACAAGGTCGCCCAAAACCATAGGAACAGATGGGACAGCAGTGGTCAGCCACCAACCTCTGGAGGGATCCTCCTCCACAATGTGGTCTACCAGCAGAGCGCTGGCAGCCATATAAAAAAGAATAGCAAAATAGGGAGGGATCCTGGGGAGAGCGATGAGCACCTTCAAGCGTTTGAGCGCGTATATCAACTGGTACCCTCGGCTGGTGCACTGGAACTGGAGGAATGGCAACTTAACCATTTTGGGCCTAGGGAGATCGGAGGTTCCAGTCAGCTGTCGGTATTCTGCAATCTTCCTCAATCGGCGCCTGATTCGCCTGTTCGACAGCTGCTGGTGGCTTTCAGGATCAGTATCCATGAATGTATTTGCCCAGGCCTCCTCAGATCTCCAGTATCCAAGCCCGAGCCTGGCATACAGTACGGCACGCTTCTCCACTGTCAACTGGCGTTGGCACCAGTCGAAGATCCTCCACCTCCGGAACTCCAGAAGCAGTTCCGCATTCATTCGCCACAGGTCTCTGTACCTGGTTATCATCTCCTCATCCACAGCGCTCTCCACTTCCGCTGTGATGGTGTCGGCATACTCATAGAGTGAGTAGTTGTAATACTCCATCGGGTGCAGGGGCAGACACCAGTCGTAGATCCTGGAAGTGTAGACTGACTGGTGGGGGAGTCCGCTGATGGGGATAATGTTGAATGCTGAAGGCTCAGGCACTCGTGAATTTTGAAACGCCATGTCCCCGCGGTGCTCCCACCGGTGTACCCCTGTCACTCGCGATCGGAAGGTATCTTCATCTATCAGCTGGTGCTCTTGGATACAGAGCATGTATGGCCTCCTTTCAGTTCGCACATGTCGTGCTGGCGCTGGGGAGGATGCTGATGGTCGCCCAGCAGATGTAGAAGCTTCTGAGGTTTGTGGGCGACTGGCTTCTTTCTCAAAATTCGGGAATAAATCCCTTGGTTCCATCCTCTGAAGCCTGGAGTGTTGGACTACTGGCGGTGGCTCGTCATCTGGAATGATGATAACCGGAGAGGTTTTGTCAACAGCCTCTCCACCAGTAACCTCCATCTCAGCGGTCTCCTCCTCAGCGGCCGCCTGCTCCGGCTCTTCCTCCGAATCGGAGCTCATGTCCGAAAAACTCGCCAGTTTTTCCGGGGTGGTCGCCCGCTCATCGACTCCTCCACAGGCACCCCCGTGCGCGGCCAGTGGGACTTCTTCTTCACCTCCACCACCCCCTTGCGCGGGTGGAGGGACTTCGGCAATCTCCTCCTCATCCTGGTACTTATCCACAAGGGATAGTACGTCTTCATCAGCACCCATGACCATCAGGCGCGTAAATGATTCTTCTGATAAGATCTGGCCTGGAGCTGGTGCTGGTGGCCTTGCACTTGTAGTTGGGGCAACTTCCCACTTGCCTTTGGCCACCTGGCGCACCTGCTCCGCCAGTTGCGCCTGACGTCGAGAATCATGCTCAGCCTTTATCTTTGCGAAGGCTTCATCGCGGGCTGCCAGCTCAGCCTCCCTTTTTCGCTGGTCTGCCAAGGCCTTCAGCCTTGCCTGAGCCTGCTTCTTCCTCACAAGAGAAGCATTTTGCTCCTTCTTGGCTTGCTCCACCAGCTTCTGAGCTCTCGTCTGGACCCTCTTCCTCTTTCGGGTCATCTTCTCGATGGTCTCCTCCTCAGTCAGTCCCAAGATGGACTTCTTGACTGGAATTGAGATCTTTCCAGACGCAGGGTCAGAGGCAACAGCTGGCTGGGGCTGCTGGCGCTGGTGGGTCTTGGGTTTCTTTCTTGAAGGGGGCCTGGGGGCTGGCACTTGTGCTGATGCCCGAGGGTGTATACCGGTTGCCTTAGCTACTGCTTCTTCCATAGAGGCGAATAAGGATTCAACCTCTAGCTTCCTTTTCAGCTCAGCCTTGGCCTCAGCTGGCAGTGGGAGAGCCGCCGCTGGCACTTCCTCCCATGTCTGATCTGCATCTTCTTCAGACACAGACTCGGCTGGGTCCACCGCCTTCTTCCCTTTCAATTTGCGCGGTTTCTTGTAGTCAGGGTCAGGTAATTTCACCTTTGTGGCTGGGATGAAGTCTGACCCGACCTGTCGCTCCCCCTGGTCAACTCCATCCCCCATCTCCAACTCCAGAATGTGGCTGATCCTCAGCCCGAATGACACCGCGTGAAGAAATTTCCCGTCAGTCTTCACGGTGACATTCCTCTCAACATTCTCCAGCAGTCGGCCGAAGAAGAATTCGGCCCAGTTGCCCAGTACGCCGTCTGCCAGGGCGCACATGACAGAGAACTTTCTCAAGCTCAGTTCGGCGTACGAGCCGACCTTGCATTGTAGCATGCGCACTACAATGTCACACACCATCTGCCAGAAATCTTCCATTTCTGACTTCTTCATCCCCGTTTTAAAAACGGTCACCTCCTCCCTTTTCCACTCCTCCCACCTCCACTGGAACTCGACCGTATCATCCCTATGATACGTCGCTACTTCCTCTCCTTCATTCCTCATCCCAAAGATGTTGGCGAGGTACTCGGCGTCGACAGTGATAAGGTGTCCGAACACCGATGTGGTAAATGATTTCCGGTCGTCAGCGATGACTGCTCGAGCGTAGAACTCGGCAACCATATGTGGGTGGAACACCCTGGGAGTCACCGTCAAATACGGGCGGAGCTGCTCATGGTCTATCATCTCCATCAGCTCCGTGCCGTAGTGCTTCTCCGCCAGCTTGTCGTTCACAATCTTCTCCTTCTGAACTTGGGCTGTGCGAATCTGTGCGTGAGAGAGGCGATGTAGGGTGGCTGCTTTATTCAACTGGACTAACTTGTTGAAAGAATAGGTATAGTCAATATCTTCTTCCTTCACGATGCCTGTAAAGGTAGGCATGTGGGCTTCGGCTAAGGGTAGGTTTAATGAATCGGAAGATGAAGATGAAGGCTTATCAGCAGGGTTTGAGGATGATGCCATGATTGCAGGGAATTTTTCTGAAGATGAACAAGGAAAGTGTGCGGATTGTTAAGGAAACGTAAAGGTTTATCCGAGAAGAATGTCGGATATAAATACTAAGGCCATGCAAGATTAAACGACCGAGATGAATTCTCAGAAAGTGAGAATCAACGGTCATCAGCAGGCCCGGTTCCCTGTGGCAACGTGGGCGGTCGTGCTGACGTGGGATGGAGCGTGTAGCTGACATGGCACTCTCTGATTGGTCGCAAATGTGCTTTTGACTGCGCAGTCACTGTGCGCATTAAATGTGGCATTAAATGCCGCATTAAA
>JAPKLW010002557.1:0-34599 GCA_026898455.1 Plectranthus barbatus
TAATCTTGATAGTTCGCCCATTTAATCGGTATTCTAACGATTGAATCGTGTTCCTGAGGTTGTAGAGAGTCTACGGACGTTGAGAAAACTTAGTTTGGACGCCGGAACCCGTCACCGCCGCCGTCAACCGTGAAAGCTCCGGTGAGTCTCGTTTTCTCCCTAATCATTGCGTATTTCTTGTATCTGTTAGCATATTGGAGTCCTTGTAGTCTAGGGAGTCTGGAAATGCTATTGCATGTATGATCGGAGACCGTTTGGTGAGCCGCCGGAAGTTGCAGTCGCGGCTGAGAGGGGGTGAAGGAGATGACTCCTGTCGATCGACAGGAGGCATGTCGATCGACATGGAGGTCGATTTGAAATGGTGAAGTCAAACGCTTGTGTCGGTCGACACAAAATGTGTCGATCGACACAAGGCCGAGTTGACTGGCAAGCTGACACATTAGTGTCGATCGACATAAAGGTGTGTCGATCAACACAAGGAAGTCGATTTGGGGGTCGACCGAAAGCATGTCGGTCGACAGGAATCGTGTCGACCGACAGGGACCTTCGGCATGTCGTGTCGACTTGTGTTTGTCGACCGAGTCAAGCCTGTGTCGACCAGGGCTGTGTCGACCGACACAGAGCCCTGTCGGTCGACACAGAGGCTTGAATTGTTATGAGTTGTCATTCTGTCCTAGTTCTTTCGAGTCCCGTTTATTTACGCTTAAGATATATTGTCCTAGATATATCGTGCTGACTTGAGAACCTTATTTGACTGTAGGAATTTGAAAGCAAGGAGTGGTCAAGCTCATTCTAGCTAAAGACATCTAATCAAAAGCTGATAACGAGGTGGGAAACTATTTCAAGTATAAAGCAAAATGCGTACTTTACTTTTCAAAAAGGTGTTATAAAATGCTTTGATTTGAAATGAAACTGCTATGCATGTTTTTGTGCTATTATATCTGTCCTCTATCGTTTCCCAACAATAAGAGAGAAATACTAATGAGTTTAGAACCAGATTCTCATAACTGCGCTAGAACTCAATTAGTACGTATGGAGTAGCGACTCCATACGATGGGAACTGGAAGATATAAGGTGGAAATTATTATTATATGTGGATGTGGAATTGTGAATGTGGAGTTGATAAATGTTGAATATTAAACGATCGGGTCTCAAAAGGATATTCTGAGACTAGTGCACTTAGATGACAGTAGGTTGAGTGTGTTTACATTCCTCACTGATCATCGTAACTCGGAAGCCGGCCAACTTCCCGTTACAACACCGAAACAGATATAATAACATACAAATAGCACGCGTGTGAAAATAAAATGTTTTAGATAGCGTGGTACATTTCAATAAAACCCCACGTCTATCTGTGTGAGTTGCATAGCATGTTTCCTATATAATGTATGTTTTCGGGCATGTTTCTCATTGGGTACGAAAGTACTCAGCCCCTCGCGTTATTTCTAAAACGTGCAGGTTAAGCAGCAGGGATGGAAGTAGCGGGTATAAGCAGGTGAAGAATAAGTGGTTTTGAGGAAATTGTACAGATCCTGTGACATGTATCTCCATATACATGTCACCATCACGCTACACACACGCTGCTACACTCTCTGAACACTCCCTTCCCTTTTAAATGTTTAAAATCCATAAACTTGTTTATGAATTTGACTCGAAGTACTGTTCTCTGTTATTTATCTTTAAATTAAATGAAATCTTCCGCTTATTACTTTTGAAATGTGTTGACAAAACCTGAAACATCAATGTAACGTGGCCCCAAATTGGGAAGGTCAGTTGGGGGCGTTACAAATTAGTATATTGTTGAAAATTTATTTTATATTTTAACTCAATATCGAGTCCATGGATCTTAAAGATATAGCATGATTCATGTGATGTAAATATTGATATTATTGATCACTTTCAAGCTTAAAGATTTTACAATTGATGCCACGTCAAATTTAAATAGATTAGAAATTTGGGCTTTATTGATTTTTTTTTTATATACTAAAAGATTCATTGAACTAATTTATTCAGTTTTATACTATAGTATATATATTTTATATATAAATAAATAATAAATATAATTCATATAGTTTTACAATAAATTTATTTAATAATTTATATACGCTGTGCATCGCGCATGTGGAAACTCACCATGCAAAAATGAGGATCCAGAATATCATATTGTTGTTTCTAACTTCATGATGCATGGACTGTGCAGCACTGCTAAAAGAAACTCACTGTGCATGTTAAACGGAAAGTGCACTAAAAATTTTAAAAAAAGATATGAAAATGTTACCACGATTGATGATGATGGATATCATGTTTATTGAAGAATGAAGAATGGTAAGACAATCAAGAAGTTTGAGATATACTTTGATAATAGATATGTCGTGGCTCACAATAAATAATTATTAATTAAGTATGGTGGTCACATCAACGTAGAATAGTGTAACCAATCTAGAGCCATAAAGTATTTATTCAAGTACATCAAGAAAATGACAGAGTTACTGCCAGGTTTTCTCGATATAATAATAGATCAAAATAATGGTAATGATGTTGACAAAGTTGATATGTACTATGATTGTAGATAAATTTCACCTTGCAAAACAGCTTGGAGAATATATTCATTTGATATTAACTTCAGATATATCCACATGTTCAGAGACTTAGTTTTCATCTAGAGAATGAACAACACTGATATTTTCTTAACATGATGACATTATGTCAGTTGTTAATCGAGATACAGTTGCACAAAGCATGTTTCTTGTATGGTTTGAGGCAAACAAGTTGTATCCAGAAGCAAATGAAATGACATATTGTGAATTTCCAACAATGTTTGTTAGGAATAAGAACTAACGCGTGTGGACAAAAAGAAAGAAAGGGATGTCAATTGGAAGGGTATTTTATGAAGCTCCAGGTGCTGGTGATAACCATTATTTAAAGATGTTGATTAATGTTATTCGTGGAGCAAAATGTCATCCTGACATGAGACATATCAATGATGTTTTGTATAATACATATCGTGATGCATGTTATGCATTGGGATTACTTGAAGACGACAAAGAGCACATAGATAGAATAGAGGAGGCAAGTCGTTGGGGAAATGCTCATTCACTGAGACAATTATTTGCAAATGGGAAAATATGCAAATCTATCCCGAACTTTGGATGATATCTCAATTTTATCCCAAACTTTTAAATACAACAATTTCAGGCTTAAACTTTGAATGAATTCCCAATTTTATCCCAAACTTCTATATATAACAATTTTAACCTAAATTTTGAATTTTTTCCCACCTCTTTATATTAAAACATCGAAAATCTTACATAAACACAAATAATTACATGTCATGTACAAAAATCATACACGGACACTACTATTCCATGTCAATCCATGACATTCATGAATTTATTAAGAATAAGGAATTTTAGAGTAATATATTTTCATAAAACTCATGAAATCTTTATTAAATATAAAGAACTTTAGATAAATATATTTAATGAATTATTAAGATATGACTTGATTATACGTCTTTAGTTGTTTTAATATTAAAAACAAATATATTTAAATTATTATCTTAGATCTTATTTTAAAAAAACAGTTCACAAAAATGATATTATTTTAAAAAATTATCTAAATTTGAATGTAGAATATATAGTTTAGATTAATATAGTATGATATGTAAATGTGTGTCCACATAAAATTTTTTATGTTTAAATATTAACAGTGGGAAGAAAATTGGGATCTCATTTAAAGTTCAGGCCGAAATTGTTATATTTAAAAGTGTGGGATAAAATTGGGAACTCATTCAAAGTTTAAGACTGATATTGTTATATTGAAAAGTTTGAGATAAAATTGGGAATTCAATTAAAGTTTGGGATATATTTATATATTTTCCCTTTGCAAATTTATTAATTGCAAAATCAATGAGCATATCTAATTATGTTTGGGAAGCAACTTGGAAATATTTATCTGATGATATATTATATAATAGACGTCCAATTTCTATCAATCAAGGTATGTTATTTATTTTCATTATATTAATAACTGTACAAGTTAGCAAATGTATATTTACAAATTTAAATCATTATCTAATTAAATTAAGAATTATATTAAAATAAAGGGATAAATTATTTTACTTTTATTACGAATTTTTAAACATTACTAATAGTAATAAAATATATTTGTTAATTAGAAGACTCTACGGTATTTAATTTTATTTCTAAATAAATTTGGAATATAATATATTTATTCAAAAATTCAAGTTTGTTCAAGAATTGTCATAAAATATTTATTAAGTATTTTTTTAAGGTTTATATCTCAGTGATAATGAGATAAAGAGACATGCTCTTACCGAATTGGAGAAAATATTACAAAGATCAGACTTCACTTTGAAAGATTTTACTAGAATGCCAACTGATATTGCTGAGGTAACCATGCATGTCAGCAATATTTTAATAATAGATGAATTGAGCTATGATCGTCTACAACTTGCAAAAGATCATGAATCTAATATGCGTAAGTTGACAGATGAACAGAAAGTAGTATATGATTTTATTATTGAAAAATGTTATTCAAATAATGGCGGACACTTCTTTGTATATAGATACGAGGAACCGGAAAAACTTTTATTTGGAAAATATTATCAGCTCGGTTGAGATCAAAAGGTGAAATTGTATTAAATGTTGCATCCAGTGGAATTGCATCTTTGTTATTGCCCCGCGGTAGTACAACTCACTCGCGCTTTGCTATTCTGATTAATGTAAACGAAGATTCCATATATTGCATAGAACATAGTAGCCAATTAGCCGAGTTGCTGATTCGTTGTAGGCTCATAATATGGGATGAAGCACCTATGTTGCACAAACATTATTTTGAAGCATTCGATATGGCGATGAGAGATATAATGCGATTCAAAAACACACAAAGCTATAATTTACCATTTGGAGGAAAGAAAGTTGTGTTTGGAGGTGATTTCAAACAAATTTTGCCCGTCATTAAATAAGGCAATTAGCCGAGTTACTGATACGTTGTAGGCTCATCGTATTTATGGCGTCACATATGTGTTTTGAGATTGGCAAAGAACATGCGTTTGAATGCAATTCGTGATGAAATGCAATCTTCGCAACTTAAAGAATTTGCTGATTGGGTTGCATCAATCGGGGATGGAAATCTGGGTCAACTAAATGATGGCGATGGAGTTATTGATATTCCTGAAGATATTAGCATTAATTTGACGGTGATTCAATTAAAGCTATTGTTGATAGTACATATCCTACAACTGGTTTTGGATCGGCAGATGTTTCTTTTTTTGGAGCATAGAGCTATTTTGGCACTTACAAATAATGTGGTTGAGAGAGTTAATCAATATATGTTATCATTGAATAACAATATTGGCAATGTATACTTAAGTTCGGATTCATTGTGTCGAACGAAAAGTATATTTGATGTTCTTAATAAGGTGTACACTCTAGAATTGTTGAATACATTGAAGTGTTTTGTTTTACCAAATCATGAGATGATATTAAAAGTTGGGACACCGATTATGTTGTTAATGAATATTGATCATTCAGTTGGTTTATTCAATGGTACTCGGTTGATTTTGAAACAACTTGGTAATCATGTAATTGAGGCCAAGATTTTAAGTGGGAAGAAGGTTGGTGATAAGGTATTAATTCCCAGGATGACTATTATTCCATCTGATCCTCAAATTCCATTCAAATTTCAACAAATACAATTTTCAATACAAGTGTCATATGCTATGACAATAAAAAAATAGCAAGGGGCAGTCACTTTCGCATGTAGGAATTTTACTCAACAAACCAGTATTTTTTCATGGACAGTTGTATGTAGTTGTGTCTAGGGTCACAAGCCGCGCTTGATTAAAGATCTTAGCTTATGACGAAGACAACAATAGTTTGTCGTAAACTTCAAATATTGTGTACAAGGAAGTTTTTCAGAATTTGTAAAAAATATTAGTATTTGATATGTAAATTATCAATTACCATAATATTAGATCATTTCATTTGTTACTTATATATATTCTAAATTTTAGTTATCATAATTATATTATATATATATATATTATTTTAAAAATATAAAATATTATTATAATACATAATTCTTTAAATAAACACATAAACCGCGCAATGCGCGGGTAGCAATCTAGTATTTATAAAAAAGATACAAACTTAATTCAATAATAAATGAGTCAAAACATAATTACAACACTACTCAATTTCAATTACATGGTGCGGTTAAATCAAATAAACTATTTTAATATTCAATCACTTATAAGCTTTCGAGAACCATTTTATTCAATATTTGTTGAATTACTCCTTTACCGCAAATGATTGCTGTGCATTATCCTTGTGGGCCTCTTCAAATTCAATTATATTTGGAGATTTTATATAGTATGTAAATATTTAATTCATATTGTTGTATATTTTAAATTCCTTACCTTTATCATTTTAAGTTTAAAGCAAATATTTTTAAAGATATGATTTTTTATATCTCACAAAAATTGTGAGAAACCGATTTCATAAAATCCGTATCAATACACTATTTCAGATCAGTAACTACTTTATTAAATGATGTAAATACATTATTATTTATAACTAAATACATATTTTAGATATACCATGAGTTCACTTTCAATGAAATAATTAAATACTCCCTCTGTCCCAAGTAAATTGTCCACATTTTCTTTTTTGTTTGTCCCACAATATTAGTCCACTTTCCTAAAATAGCAAATTCTCTATACTGATCAATAAAATATTTATCCCACTAACTCCACTACCACTCACATCCATTGGTTATCGTGCCCGGTCAAATATGGACAATTTGACCGGGACGGAGGGAGTATATTATTATCTTTGACTTAATAATATCATTTTTTATTTAAATATGTGATTTTAATCAAAAGAATAAATAACATCATTTATAGTAAATGAATAATTACATTTACAAAAACTATATCAAGAAAAATCTACATAAATTTCGTTAAAATATATGAATAAATTTCAATCCATTTTAAATAAAAACATGAGTACATCAGATATAAATATTTGCCTTAAAAAAAGATAATACTGAATTTTTAGAATGTACGGTTTTCTCAACAATCTTAACTATAAATTATAAATAATAAATAATTAGAAGAAAACTTTGGTTGGCGCCAAATTCGCACCCAATTTCTCTGCAGCTGCCAACGTTCTCTTCATCTCCTCTCTCTCTCTCAAACGCTTGATGATCGCGAATCTGTCCGCTCCCAATGCGCATTCTTCAGGAATTCGATCAATTTCTCGAGTTTCTCTGTAATTCTCTCTGAATGCCAACTGCATCACTACTAATTTCGCTCCGATCGCCTTTCAGAATCCGGAAATTAAACAGAGGCGTTGAAACAAAAAGAAAAAGACGCGCAAGAGCGAGAAAAACAGAATCCGACTGAAGGTTTTCGGTTTTGCGATTGGCTTCAGAAGAATATTTGGCATTTCCTCTGAAGGCTGCACGAATAGCTAGGACAACGAGTCGGTTTTCGTGGCGGATTGGTTAAATATGGAATGGCAGATTATGGCAACTCTGATCGTGACAATGACCAGGTATCCCTGCTCTCTTCCTCTCTCTTGCCATATCCTACACCTTCACACTTAATGACATTCCTGTCGGAGCAAAATAGACAAGCTTAGGTACAGTGCGATTTGCTTGTTCAGCGTTTAGACATTTAGAAATGATGAACACATACTGTAGTTGGAATGTCAATCCGGCCAGCTTTATTGAATCGCAGGGTATTCCATCCAAATTAGTTTAGGCCAAAATCTTTTAGCGCTCAAAACTTGGATTCTTTTTCTTTTTCATCTCATTAAGCACTTCCTCATTATCAATTATTAATACTGAGCATGCTGTAACTCATTCATTAAATCTCTTTTACAATTATACAACTTAAAAATTAATTAAAAAAACACGATCTTCAGTTAGAAGTAAATATTAATGGAGTAAATCGAGCCAATCCATCAGATTTCATGCTGAACCATGATAAGTGCTTTCCTTATAATAATCTGATTGTTCTTGAAGGCACTGGCTGCTTTGAAGAAAGGAACACAGTTGATCAAGTATAGCAGAAAAGGGAAGCCTAAGTTTCGCACATTCAGACTTTCTGCAGTAAGCAACTCGTTTGATCAGTGACTTTGTATAACCAGGTATCAAATATCTTTTTGATAATAAATTTTGCTATTTCCAGGATGAAACATCATTAATCTGGTACTCTCATAAAGCAGAAAAGCGTTTGAAGTTATCTTCTGTTACACGGATTATTCCTGGACAGAGAACTGTAAGTTAGCAAAAATATGCTTTTGAATGGTTTTATATCTGAGTGCCCCCCCTTGTCTGTACAGCCTGTATTCAAAAGATTTGCGCGCCCAGAAAAAGACTACTTGTCGTTTTCACTGATATATAATGATGGTGATAGATCTCTTGATCTGGTCAGTAGTTCACTTCAGATTTGATAGTTGGCACAACCACCTCCAAGACAGCTTTTCTCTTACTACATGCCTCTTGTCTATTTTTGCAGATCTGTAAGGACAAAATTGAAACTGAACTCTGGCTTTCTGGCCTGAAGTCTTTAATATCAACTAACCAAACACATGGTGGACGCAGTAGAAGTGAAATTCCTGATGTTAATGTAATTCCAGCTCTTATTTTCATCGCGATATGTTACTGGTTCTTTACTGCATGACACTGTCTTAGTAATGCATACTTATCTTCTATGCAGTTAATAGTGGAAAATAAGTTCTTCGATTCCAATGCAAATTATTTTCCAATACTTTCTTCGGTTATTCTGATGAGTCTAGTCATGGACAAATTGGGATCATATACATCTATTCTTTGCCTTGTATAATTACTTTTCATCATCAATAAATCCTCATAGACCTTTTCCTTAAACTTACTCCTCCAACTTATGCATATAAGTTATTTCTTGTTTGCTCATTCTGGGTTTTATAATATTAGAGAAATTGGGAATCAAGCTACGAGTTGAGAGATTCTGTCAGTCTGCACATCATAAATTCCTTTCCCATGCTCCCTGAAAGATTATGGGCAACATACAGGAGTTATAGTTCTACTGATAGGTTAATGCTTTGTTACATCTTTAACTTTACAGGATTGTGATGTCATCGCAAAGTAAATCTTTTAGCAGAAAATTTGAAAATGCCAATTTTAACATTTGACATACAAAATTTGCTCCCTCACTGACGGTCAGTTCTGGTACATAGGTTGTATTGGACTTGCTCTCAAGAACATTTTATAAGTCATTCTAACTCACATCTATGTGCTTACAGTTGCATGGTTGTGGCAATAGTTTACAAGATAATAGCTTATCTGGAGCAAAATTAGAAGGCAGGATCTCCAGCGAGTACAGTTCTACTGATAATTACTTGAATAGCTCTGGCTCACATGTGCGATCTGAATGTGCAACTATGCAAATAAGAACGAGTAATGCAGATGGCTTCCGTATTAGTGTCTCAAGTACTCCTAGTTGTTCAAGTCAGTATTCAGGAACAGATGACATAGAATCTCTTGGTGATATATATGTGTGGGGAGAGACTTGGTCTGATGGAATAGTGGATGGAACTGCTAATCCAAATCCAATAAAAACTGATGTATTGTTTCCCAAAATGGTGGAGTCAAATGTAGTTCTCGACGTGCAACAAATTGCTTGTGGTGCTCAGCACATTGCTGTTGTTACTAGGCAGGGTGAGGTTTTCACATGGGGAGAGGAAGCTGGGGGCAGATTGGGTCATGGAATCGAGAAAGACTTCACTCATCCTCAAATAGTGGAATTCTTGGCTCTTACAAATATGGAGTTTGTTGCATGTGGCGAGTTTCATACTTCCGCAGTGTCTGCATCAGGTGACTTGTATACATGGGGTGATGGTACACATAATGTAGGTCTTCTTGGTCATGGAAAACATAATAGCCACTGGATACCAAAAAGAGTTTCTGGCTCTTTAGAGGGCTTAAATGTTACATCAGTTGCTTGTGGTTCCTGGCACACAGCAGTTGTAACTTCTACAAAGCATTTGTTTACTTTTGGGGATGGAACGTTTGGAGCTCTGGGTCATGGTGATCATAACAGTGTTGCATACCCGAAAGAAGTCCAATCATTGAGGGGTTTCAAAACAGTTTCTGTTTCTTGTGGAGTGTGGCACACTGCTGCTATTGTAGAGGTTTCAAACCACCCTGGAGCCATTACTCCTTCAGGAAAGTTGTTTACCTGGGGTGATGGTGATAAATATCGGCTGGGACATGGAAACAAGGATTCTTATCTTGTACCGAATTGTGTTTCTGCGCTTGTTGATTACAACATCCAGCAGCTGGCATGTGGACATAACATAACGGTTGCACTTACTACATCAGGCCATGTCTTTACTATGGGAAGTACTGCACACGGTCAGTTGGGCGATCCACAGTCAGATGGAAAGTTGCCTAGATTAGTACAAGATGGATTAGTGGGAGAGTTTGTCGAACAAATATCATGCGGTACACATCACGTTGCAGTTCTTACTGCAAGAAATGAAGTATTTACATGGGGAAAAGGAGCTAATGGGAGGTTGGGACATGGGGACTGTGACGATCACAATGTTCCAACATTGGTTGAAGCTCTCAAAGATATGCATGTGAAGAGTATTGTGTGTGGCGCAAACTACACGGCGAGTATATGCATCCATAAGTGGGTTTCTGGTGCAGATCAATCATTTTGCACTTCTTGCAAGCAAGCATTTGGTTTTACTCGAAAACGACATAACTGTTACAACTGTGGCTTTGTGCATTGCCATTCTTGCAGTTCCAAAAAGTCATTGCGAGCATCCCTTGCTCCAACTCCAGGGAAACCACATCGAGTCTGTGATTCTTGCTATCTTAAACTTAAAGGGGGTGCTGATATTGGAGGTGGAGCAAGTTTATCTCAGAGAGTATCAGCAACTGCTCAGTCAATAGCTAAGAGAGAAGGAAGAACCTCAAGAGCACTTCTCTCCGCCAGGGCAGGGTACCTTGAGATCAAGTCTGGCATGCATGCAACAGTGTCTAATAACTTTTCCAAATATCGAGCTACCCAAGTTCCATCACGTTTACAGCCAAGAGATATTGGTGTCCCAAGTTCTGTTAATGCCCTTCAATTTGCTGTAAAGCCTGTTATGACATCATCACCACATCCTCAGGACGTCTTGCCACAATCTCAACCCAACTTAAGACCTAGTTCCCCACACCCACAAAGACCGAGTGCTTCACGATCTTCTAATGCTGGAATCTCAAAGGCTGCCCTTGATGGTTTAAAGGTTACAAATGATGTTCTGACCCAAGAAGCTTCCAAACTGCAAAGCCAAGTACGCATTTCTCTTGTCATTGAGCTAATCTCATACTTTTAAATCATTTGTTGCCCCAGAATGTTGATTTTTTATTTTTCGAAGTCAGGTTAAGAGTTTAAAACAGAAACATGATTCCCAAGATGCAGAAATTCAGAAGTTAAAGAAGGCTGCCCAAGAAGCTAATTCATTAGCTGGTCTTAGTCCCAAATGTATTCATGCAGCGCAAGTCGTTAAGACCATCACAGAACAAGTAATTCTGTTTTCTTACTTCTGCAACCATCTTTACAGTGCTTTTGCACCTATAAATTTATATTGCTGAAATGATTTATTCAAAGTCAGAGAACTGGGAAATAGCATATCAGATCGCATCCCTTTGAATTTATTTTGCCACTGCGAAATTGAAAATAATTACAGGCATGTTAAACATTCCTGATCTTAACGCTTTAAACTTTCAACATGCATGCATCTTACTCTCAAAGTTATCAGTGTTGCCATTTGTAAATCTATGATTTTTTGATCATGCTCCTTCAACCTTTTTGGAAGCAGTGCTGGAAGATCTCAGGTAATTGGATCTTGTTGGAAAGACTATTTGAATGTTAATTGGACTTTAAGCCGTGCATATGCATCATATCTCAGCGAAGAGAACTTTTGAAGCATCAGAGGTTGATTATCGGTCATATACATATACAAGTATTCATCGAAACATTTAATAAATACAACTCAATGATCTGGCGACAATCTACTGATTCATAGCATTCAGTTTGTCTTCCACGATTCTTGCCATCATGAGCATCATATCAGACAACACAACCATTTTAATGTTCTTATTATTATCATCCTCATTGAACGTGTACTGTGACAAGAAAGCAGCCATTATCACACAGCCAGTTCTTTTGTGTGAAGTGGACTGTTTGCCATCAAAGAAAAGATCGAAGACGAAACTATCTGTGTGATATATGTTCCTACAGTTGAACTGTGCTTACACAATTTGTACATTCCTGCTTAGGATCACATCTACAGAATTGAAAGGATCCCATTCTATTTAGGATAGAGTTCATCTTTTCTGAATAAGTTGCATTCTTGCATAGGCTCTATAAGACTGGAACTTATTTAGTTTGATCAGAATCATTTTATGTTTTTTTATAATATAAATTGTAGTATTCCATTTCTCCTCACATAAGCTCAAAATAAATGTTTTTGCTAAACTTGTTCTGTTTCTCTAGTTGAAAGAAATCAAAGAGATATCTGAGAATGAATCCTTCAAAGTCATGCATGCTCAAGTTGAAAGTCTTCTGCATGTAACTGGGGCTCATGCATCTAAAGGCAGTTCTGTGAAGCCTCCAGAACCAACGCGTGCGCAACCGAATCATTCTGATAGAATTGTCCCAGCAAATGATTCAAATAGCAAGGAAGATCTCGTTGTTCCTGACACACCACAGAATATTGATTCATCTGTTCAGTCAAGGGCCGAAGGTGGATCTGGTATGCCGGAAACTGCGAAAGCTGAGGTATACAAAGAAGTTATGGAGCAGTTTGAACCAGGTGTTTACGTAACAGTCTTACTACTACCAAATGGAAGCAAGCTCTTTAAGAGGATTAGATTCAGGTATGTTAGAACTACCCATTTTTCCTATTCATTATTTGAAAACTTTGTTTTAACAGTTTAAATGCTAACAGTTACATTACTAGTCTCTCTTCTTGGAAAGAAAAAGAATATCTAAAACTACTCTTAAGCTATATTTTCTAAAGAAGTCTTGTTGGTAAATCTCATAGTCGTTATTTTCCCAAATGATAGTTTAAAAAATAGGTTTAACTTGGTAGGAAACCTTGCTAATCTCGAGTTGTCATGATCTTAACATTGTTCAATTATATTATACACACGTCTGTCTGCCCCAACAAGCAAAACCTTTTGTTCTACTTGCAGAGGAATCTAAACAATGCGGTTCTGCAGAAAGAATTGGAACATGATACCCCAAATACATTATTCTTTACAAGAAGATGTTTTCGCCACTCCCATTTGCAAATATCAATTCTTTTTCTCACTATTAACATGTAATATGTTATTAGATTCCTTTGTTTGGTTAGTTTTTCATCATTATGGACATGATTACAGACAACTTTGTCGGAAGTTGCCACAGTATGTGAACTGTTGAGATTGCAGCTGATGAATGCATCACTAAACTCCTGTAAATTTACTGCAGCAAGCGGAAGTTTTCCGAGCAACAGGCCGGAGAATGGTGGACGGAAAATAAAGATCGATTGCTCAGAAAGTACAGTCCGGCGAGGACAACGAACATGCTAGGGGATGCAACTCAACCCGAGTCACCAGCAGAGGTATTCCATGAGGCATCACAGTCTTTTTCTTCTTTTAGAAGTTTGGAGGAGTAACTGACAATACTCTACAAATTGCATTTCCTTTGCCTCACTTAGTTCTGTTATTGCAATGTATCAAGAGTTTTCATTGACACAAGGAAAGAAATAAAAAATGTGGCCTTTTCTTTTGTCTGAAAACCATAAAAGGGCTTGTGGTTTCTGCTGAACAACATTATGAGATGGTGAGTTTTCTATTGTCTCTTTTGAGATTCTTCAGGTGCGAGATGGTCTCTCAATGTTAATAGTGAAACACATCATTTGAATTAAGTTGAAATAATCATTTCAATTGAATAAACAGTGAAATGCATAATTGGAACACATAATTCATAATAACATCATTTACAAAAACTGTCTCATAAACTAAGAGTCATGAGACGGTCCCACGGGAGTTTTTGTCTAAGAGAAAAAGCTAAAAAGTGGGATCAAATCAATGTTATATATCCAGCATTTCCTCACTATACACACAATTATCAATAAAGTGTGATGAGAAAAAAATGGAATAAAAATGTCTCTGAATTTGATTGGCCTCTCCAGGGCTCCAAAGAGGGAGGCAAAATCAATATTCTCATCAGAAACTGAGAGATTCCCAAGTCTAATCTGATGTGAACAGACAAAATTGTGAGCAAATCAAATGTGATGAAATGGAATTTAAGTCCAGTTGGTTGTGACATGGCAAATGTTCCTTCTTTATCTCTCACATATTCCATCTACACAAATTGATAAACACAAGTCCCATCACAAATATTTCTTTTGGAACATATATCAGTGCTTCTTCTTCAGACCTTGTAATCTATTCTAGATGCTTCTAATTTGTTTTGCAATTGGAGTCTTGAAGGGCATGATCATCCATTTCCTGTCAAGTTATTCTTGGAATAGAAAGGCTGGTGAGTGATTAAATGATTAGATAAAATTAAACAAATTACAGATGAAGTATAAATATAAGGGAATCTTCATAATGATAAGTACAATTTCAGTATCTCAAAGCAATATCATATCTTTCTCAAATATTCCACCACACCCATGAATGGAAATGTCAATCGAGTCAATTCATTGGACTTCGGTTTAATTTTTATCGAGTTGTGTACGATTTTGTTTTTGCTAAATTGGGCTGAAATTCTTTTGAGCTTAAAAAACACTATTATAGTTGAGCTCGAAGTAACCTTTAAATACTTGACTCTATAGACTTATGAGCTTTATCCAGCTCGAAATTAAATCAATCAAACCCATGTAGAATTTGGGTTTGAGCTAGAATCTCTGAACCTTATCGTTCTAGATATAATATAATTTTTTTTTTCTAAAATTAATTTTTACTTTAAATAAATTTAAAATTTATCATTCAAATTATAAATAATTAAAAAGATCAAGCTCAAACTCAATAATTTGAGCTCAAGCCTTGAGTTTTTTTATTGAGTTCGAGCTTAATAACTCGACTCGACTCGTAATCATCCTTGATTGTGGATGTGTGCTGATCAATCTATTTGGTTATAATCTTGAAATTGCACATTGAAACCTTGCTACCTGAACGGTTGATCATCAAAGCTGCATTGTAATGGAAAAGGCATTTTGCAGCAGTGTATATGTATACATATTAGCTGTAACATTCAGAAATCTAGTGGTATATTTTGGGTGTAAAGATGAGTTATATATTCTTATCAAGATTGAATCTTGGGGTGAAGAATCCATTTGTTTCAATGGGATTCTTGAATATAAAGTTGGTCATAAAGGTGATGAAAGAGAAACTCCGAAGCCATCCTAAGCTAAGATTGAATTTTACTGGATGCCCATGTGGATGATAAGGATTCCAAATATATCTGGATCATCTTTCAGCTTGCAGAATAACATTTCTTTTCTCCCTTTCTTTATTTCATTTTCCTAAAGATACTTCACATTTCATTCGTTAGCTTCCAATTACACTATCTCCAACATATCATTTCTCTCTCTCACATTCACACATCACTTACTTGAACTCCATGATGTAATCATGTTATGATACAAGAATAATTTTTTTAATAGAATATATTAATTTACATCTTAAATGTTTTCATTGTATTTTTGAACTCATGATCTATTGGATACATACAAAGCGTTTAACTATTTCTGCCCCAAATTAGGGGTACAACTTTTTATATATAAAGAGTGGTTAAGGTGTTAGAGCTATTTATATTAAATAGAAATCGATCTATATCTTTTATTTAAAAATATAATAGTTCTGATTTAGACTTATTCACAATCTCATGTTTGTTTTAATTTTTATGCTTAAAATATGTTATACTTAACAGTTAGCTTTTGAAAGTTTTTTTATTAATTTTTTATAAAAATAACTCAATTGGTTTACCTTTTTCTAAAATTTCTTTTTGAAACTTTTCTTACTAATTTTACCTATTTTTTAATAATTAATATTTTTTAAATCTCAATTATTGATGTGATCAATCCAAAACTTCAAATTTATTTATGTTGGTCCCGGTTTTATCAGAGTAATCTTAAGTTGCACAGCGGAAAATAATTTGTTTTACAGTAAGCTTGCACTTATTCAAACTGATGATGACGTATCAGTTTGGTTTGTCAAGTTTTTGGTTCAGGTAATTAGGTTCAAGTATGCTTAGTGTCAATTTTCAGTATATACTACAATACTTGAGTGTTAAGTTTTAAAAACAGGTAAGCTGACGAAAAATATGAAAGTGAATAATGACATAATTTATAGTGGTTCGGACAAAAAGGTCCAACATCCACTTTTCAGACACGAGTCTGGAAATCCACTAAGTGTTGGATTATACAAGATGCTCCTATGATCTATCGCTTGCTGAAGAATACCTCGTCCTTCAGTCCACAAGCTCACTCGCTTGGTCTTTTGTTCATCTTTCACTTCGCAGCTCCTTGGAGTGTGGACACACCATGCAGCCTCCTCGTCGCCAGAATGGGGTGTTTAAAGTTTCCCCAAAAATTTCAGCACAATAGCAATAAGCCCGTAAGAGTTAGAGTACAAAATGTACTTGAGTGTTGTAATCTTTCTTGGAGATAAAGATTGACAAGAGAATAACTCAAGAACTCTGAGGTTCTGAGTCTCGTGTTCACTAGAGTTACACATGGAAGAGCTTAAGAGCCTCGAACATTGACTAAGAACTTTAGCAGTGTACCAGCTTGGTTCGTGTTCAATATGATTGGATGAATAGTTCGAGTAACCTTCTTTTGATGAAATTCTCTGGTATTTATAGTCGTGAGGTTGAAGGTTTGAAATTAATATCCGTTAGAGATATATTGGATGTTGTCCAATCGAAAGTTTATGTTGAGTGCGGCTATAGGCGAGTAGGTGGTGCTTTTTTCAGATATTCTGCACCTACTCCATTTGTTCTGACGATGACAACGACTGTTCACCTTTGTGTCAGAACGACAATCTGTCAGTCTGAGGAATCATGAACAGGTTGTCCTAGGTATCAAGACTGGAGTCTCATGCTTGCAGACTTTAAGGAATCTCCAATCCTTAAAGTTTGTACTTGTAAGTACGTTCCTAAGATGATTCTCTATGTCTCTTTGCACTGTGACTGGAACTAAGAAAACCATATTGGTGTCGTCATACTCGCAAGTCCATACTGGTGACGTCATCCATCAGTATATGCTTGGTCCCATACTGGTAATTTTGGTATCCAGACTAGTAAGACCATACTTGCTAGTCCCATACTTGGTGAATCCCAACCTTATTAGTCCAGACTTATGTATCCCAGACTTGTAAGTTCGGCTTGAACCTTAGTTTGTTGAGTCTCGCGCATCCCAGACTGATTTATCAGTCTGGTCTTCAGATTAACTCCAGCTAACAACTTGATATAAAGTCTATACAAGATTTTATATTTTTAACCTATACTGAAACTAATCAAAGAGATAAAACTAGGATGGCTTTTACATACTTTGACCTACCAAAACAATATAAAATAAGGAAATTTTCTTACAAATTTCCTAACAATTTATATTTAATATTATATTTTATTTTTAGTATTGAATTTCAGCTCTCATATATATGTATATATATATATTCTTGTGTATGTAATTCTGGGCTCCATGCAAATTAATAGTCAATTAGCACTGTGCTTATCTCATGTAGAAAGTAATATATTTTACTGATTATTAATCTCTGCGGCCGCAAAAGCTTGAAATTGAAGGGTTCATTAATAATAAAAAAGAGGCTTTTCTTTCTTAATTTTTGATAATCTTGAGCAATCCAAACACATCTTTGAACAAAAAGTAAAAAGGAAAAGTGTAATGACTGAATGCTCTTTCGATATTTGAACAGCTATTTTTTTACTCGGTATTCAATTATCACAGTGGAAATTTAGCATTACTATTAAATTTAAGAAAGCAAATCTGTGTAAGATGGAGACAGCATTTGACATATTTTTGCCTTTTGTGAGATAATGCATGTACTTTCATGGTACGGACACGTGAAGCTAAGTGTACATTAACACATCATTTTTGTCTGCTAAATTATTCTTAAAAAAACAAAACTCACTCACACACATGTTCAGCAAATTATAACTTAAAAAACAGCAGTATGTTGTGTCTCAACTACTAGCGAGCCTCTGGCCGGAATTTTTCTTCTTGTTTTTATTGTATTGTGAGTCAACATTTTTTGGGACAACACCCTAGTAAAGAAGAAAAAAATGGATGAAAAATATGAAAAAAAAAAAAACATATGATACCAAAGTTAAAGTAGAATGGAAAAAAAAAAAAAAAAAATCTCAGCCCCTCACAAAAAAATTTCTGAATCTAGCACTGTCTGTACCCCAATAAAATTTGCTTTGTTTCATCAACATTAGCAGAGATAACATCAACGTTTGTTTTTTCCGAAATTGTCCCAAAAAAAAAAAAGTGCAAGTAGGCACAGACCCCCCACCCCCACCCCCTGTGGAAAATGGGTATATAAGAGGTTGGCATTCATGCGAATGAATGAGAGAGTAGTAGTAATAGTATATATATATCAAGTATCGAGATGAGCTCGAACTCGAGGTGGACAGCGTGGCAAAACAAGGTGTTTGAGGATGCATTGGCGAGCTACGACAAGGACAAGCCGGAGTGGTGGCAGAATGTGGCTCGGGCGGTGGGGGGGAAGACTGTGGAGGAGGTAAAGCACCACTACCAGTTGCTGCTCCAAGATATCAACCACATCGAAACCGGCAAGGTCCCTGTCCCCAATTACAACTTGTATGCAAATTCAAATTCAAATTCAAATGCAAATGGACACAACACCAACGGATACAAATCATGAAATATATATCACCACTACATACATTCTTACCCTTCTTCATGCTGCATTAATTCACTGTGTGTGTGATTGTATTTAGTAGCTAGCTAGAAATCATTCATCTCAGCGCTGCTTTGGACACTTCTTTCCATTTAAATTTACATATATAGTATATCCGATTTTAAAAAAACAAATGATTCATATTCTATTATTAGTGTGTTAATGTATGGAATGAAATGTTGCATGAACTAAACAGGAAATATAGGTATGGAAGAAGCCTGTTTTGTTTTGTATCGTTCATTTATTCTATGCGTCTTATTAATTACCATGTTTATTTGTATATCACAAGCTCTGAATTAAGATTTCGATCATCATTAGGTCAAAACTCAAATAGCATACTTCCTCCGTCCCAATTTATTAGTCTCATTTTTCTTTTCGGTCTATCCTATTTATTAGTCTCATTTCCTAAAATGACTAACTTTGGGACGGAGGGAGGGAGTAATTTTTAGAGGGGAAGAAAATCCATTGAATAATTCTTCTTTGGACGTATACATGCTACCAAAATTACTAAATACACCACCAGCTTTTTTCTATTTTAACAAAAAAAGAAAGAGAAAAAAAGTAATATTTGACACATACATCACTCAATCTCTCTTGTTATTGTTAACCTTCAATTTAAAATCACTTAAAAATATAAAAAATTACAAAATAAATTTAGTGTAAGGGTGTGTTCGGAAACTCTTCTTCGTTGTGATATATGTACTAAGGGAGAAGATCCAATGAGAAAACTCTTAACGTGAGAAAGTGAGAAAGATGCTTGATTGCATTCACGACATTGTTTGATTGTATTCAGGTCGTTGTTTGATTGCAATGTTGCTTGATTGTACTTTAGTTGTTGCTTGATTATTTTGGTGCTTGATTGCATTTTAGTTGTTGCTTGATTCAATATCAACCATTGATTTTTTTAGATCTGATGAACATGATTCATTCTTTTTTCTCACATGAGGATTATTTTTTACATGATCCGTCCTCTATGTACTAAAATCTGAAAACTATTTTTGAAAAATATGCAATCTCTTCGATTGGCACGTTTTTTAAGTTTTTTAATAATAAATAGAATAAATTAATTTAATCTCACCTCACCATATTAACCTCCTTAAATTGAATTCATGACTTATTCGACACACATAAAATAAAATGTTTAAACTATTACACACTGAATAGGGAATATGTTGAGATCCCAAATCATGTTGCTTGATCTTGATGTTGCAAGTTCATATTATGAATTTGGAAAAGAGAAAGTTAAGAGTTTTACTTCAATGCCAACTTCTTTTCATTAGGAAATTTTATGCTAATATTTAATAATACACAGTCTTACGCTATATTTTTCATAACATTTAAAATTGAAAAAAAAATTCCCTAGATACTAAAACATTTATAATGTACTTGCAAAAATTTCCCACTACATATCCCTTTGTTCGAAATATAAGGAAAAGTCTTGGGTTAGGCAGGCCTAAACGATTTAGGCGAGTTTTATCTATTAATCCAAGCTCAAACCCATATAATATACCCTAATTGGGATTAATAAACCCTATTTGGCATGGATGAACCCATTTGGGTAGGATAAAACCCGCCTAAACCGTTTAAGCCTGCCTAACGCAAGTTTTTGCCGAAATATAATAGTCATTGGCGTCACCTTGATTAATCCCCAACTGTTGATTCAAAGATTTTAGCGTATCTTAAACCAAACCCCATCAATCACTGAACATATTTTTGACAAACAAAAATAAACATCAGGATGAATTTCATCCCAGGATTGAAAATAGATTGGGGAAAATTGTTAGGTAGACCATGTATTGGTAAAAATCGAAATCTTCCCTTTGAAAAAATAAAGTATGCCGCATGTTGACACAATAAGACGATAATTTGCATTGCGCCTAACTTAGTTCATGAAACACAACCCAACCTGTAAAGTTGCAGCAATTAAACCAAAGGGCAATTTCAGGAAACATATTCAGAATGAATAAAATGAGTATGTTGTAGTCACAACAAAGCTTAGATTAAAATGTGTTATGAACGTAGAACCTCCTCCATCAGTCTTCTAGTGAGAGCTTTGGGAAGTCCCATCACACTATCAGTTCCACCCACCTGTCCACTCAAACAAAATTTCACTTATTTCTCACTTCTTGACAGTGTTTGAGTTCACTCCAATGAGTTTATCCAAACACATTAGATCTTGCAACAAAAAAAAAAAAAAAAAACAAGCACCTCAATCTGATTATTCCTTTTTGAAAATAGATAGTCATGTAAACCAGCATAATTTGTTCATCCCTAGTGCTGCTTCTTTTTGTTGTAGAGACATGCATGCATGCACGAAAAAAAAAACCGACAATATTTTCTTTCAATCTCAGCCTTCCATGTACTACAGTTCTATTTCATCCCAATTGTGTGTATATATAATATATATTGGATATAAGAAGTTCTATTAGTAAAGAGTCTTGATTTTGAAAAAAAAAACCATAATATCTATCCTGCAACTGTGAAATATGTTTCTCTTCTCCGAACATTGACAAAATTGATCATTCATTCACCATAATCATGTTTAAACCCTTAAGGCTTCATTCATATTCTATCTTAACCAAGTTTGTCCGTCTAGTTCACTAGATGCCTAACATCAATTATCTCTCCAATATTTGCAGTCATAAGATTTAGCTTGGGAAAAAACGTAAAAAGCAGACTAGTGCCTTAAGACAGCACTCATGGAAAAAAATACTTGAAATTACAAAGATATTAGATACTGACCACTTCTTTAACATATGGCAAAACCAGAGGGTGTTCAATTATCAATCCTCCAGCTACGTTGAGTACAAGCCCTTCTTCTATCTAGAAACAGAGAAAACAACACATTATTACACACTATTAATTATAAATGAGACAAGCTATAATGAAAATGGATAAAAATTCATACCAGTTTATCTATAACCTCTTCTGGTATATCATGGAAATGAATCTGCAAAAGTGAAAGTGCTTATCATGGTGGAAATTATAAAAAGAAGACCAAACAAAACATAAGAGAAATGGAAGTTCTCGTCATAAGTACAACACGTAGAATAATGAAAGAGAAGTACTCCACTCATGGCACAAAAATTGAACATGAAATGATTTATAAATCAAATTAAGGTAACAAGCAGTTTTATCAGTTATCATTATCAAAAGGCCAAATTATACCTTTACCCAAAGCTATTTGCGGGTAATCAATTGTGCCCTTCACTATTCATAACCATTATTAAATGTACAAAATTTGTACGATTATAAATAGTGTCCCAATTCTAGTTTTCCGGCCCATCAGTCAATAAGGGGACATGTTCCATTCGTCCCACAAAACAAGAGGAGACTACAAACAAGAGTTGAACGTAATAAATAAGACATGGGATAAGGCCCACTCTGGAGTCTGGACCCTAAACTATTTGTCGATCATTGACACCCTCAAACCTTTTTTTGGGCTCAATTAGGACTCTAAAATTTCAAATTTGGCACCCCTCACTGATGTATAATACGACACAAGTAGATGTCGTTACCTCAACTTTGTCCCATCCTCCTTTTTTTGATCCACTGCTAAGGTTTGTTACAAGAACAGAACTAACTGTGGCAGCATATCCACCAGAATAACCTGCAATAGAAATACAATAGGGAATCTGATTGAGGAATTACAACATTTCCAGAAGAAGTGTGATAGTAGAAATATCATTGAACCTTTTATGAATTGACGTGCCTCTTCTTTACTAGAAGGTTTTTCCCTTATCGTGCCTTCATAAACCACCACCTCCACATTGTTATGGATATAAAGTCAGACAAAAGAAGTACGAATGTAGCAATGAATATATAGAAATGAGCACTCAGAAGATACTGGTATCTCATGCCATAGAATTATATTCGACCAAAATGAAATAATTGAATGCTATTTTTTCTTATGGCAAAATTTATCTACAAGTTTTTACTCAATGAAATCACTAAATTAGAAAGAGTGGGATAAGAATTTAAAGACTATAAAACCCGTATATGTAGCCTAGAAGCCAAATAACCAAACACCTTGGCTTAGTTAAATGTAGAGATAGAGGTTCGGATATCCAATATTAAATGGAGGCCAAGGGGTTTTCTGATGTGTTAGCAAAGATATTATTTAACAGGTCAAAACTACATGACTTCATAATTTTAGACAACTACTATAATTTAGGAATTGGACAACTGGAAATCCTCTGAATGTACTTAGCATGTGTGGCAAAATGCTTTTATTTTTTTAGTGATGAGCAACAAAATGAGAGAAAGGTTATTATAAGCATATTTCTAAGTTGTTTAGTTCCTTTGAGAAAGATTCCACATATTTGAATTGAAGGTCAAATTGAAAACATGTATTTTAACATATAAGAATGTTTTTTTGGAGTGAAGTCTTATGGCTCTGTCCAAGCAAGTTAAGCTCAAATTCCGAGTGAGGCCTAAGAAAAGTATTCTGATAAATTATTATAAAGCTCCATAACATTATATCTAACTCAGAATATACGGCAAGAACACTAAATAAACATTTCTGAAAAATGGGATAAGTTAAATCAAGGAAATGCCATATACTTGGTCACAGGTAATCAGCAGATTAGGTTCTGCATCCTCTTTGCCGTGAAGCTTTGGTTCGACATTTTCTACCTAATGAAAAATTATAGTTAAGGTAAGCACATAACTCAAACTGAAACTATCCGAAACAGAACACAGGAATCTAGTAAGATTTCTTGCAGTTGCCAGATAATTACAAAAGAAAATCTTCAACAACTCTAAGACATTCGTAGAACATATTTAGAGGGTTCGGGTTAATACTTGTTACGAGAACTGTATCAGATGATTGCACAGCACCACAGATTAAGAGTACCAAATAAGGAAATGGAGCACACAAATGCACAGGGGAAATGAAAGACATACAGTATCAGCAGATATCACAATCGTAGGTTTGACATCCTTTTCTTGATTTCCAATATTCTTGAGTTTTCCTACTATGGCATCCGCCTGAACAACAAAACAATACGCAAAATACCCAAAACATAAACAAAACAAATCCAATTTCTCCACATAGTTTAACATGTTTAGCCCTAAGCCTTTTTTCAAACTTAGACCAGTATGATAGTAAATGAATTGACAAAATCAGTGGAAACAAACAGCACCTTTGCCTCAGCAAGAGTCATCACCAAATCTTCGGGCTTTTCTTTCCGAATCGCCTTTTCATCTATGTCTGCAGACTACATGCATCTTAGAGTAACCACCGTTTCTCCCTTCCACCAAAAACAATACAAAAGCAAACAAAACTGAAAAAAAAAATTCAAATTCAAATCTACCATGGTAGTGAATTCAAAACCCATATCCGACAAAATCTTTTTGCGGGCAACAGAAGATGATCCCAAAATTATCTGCGGCGCAACAATCAAATGTGGGTAAAATTTGCATTCATAAAAAAGTAACAAATCGAAACAACACAGAAATATACCTTGAATTCTTGATGCTGAGCAGTAGAGTCCATTATTCCCGTTTCTCGATAGAGTTTTGCTATTGTGAAATTCCCAGTGCACTCCACTGATTTCAATTACAGTTTTGAAAATATAGCTCAACAGTCAACACACCAAGAACAAACGGCATTCTTAATTTTATTTTTATTTTTAAATTAAAGATACAGTATTAAATTAAAATAAAAATTATTACACGATTATAACTTAATCTCCCATTCTCAATTATTAAGTTTAAAGGCCATTGTTATAAAAATATATTTTTTATAATTATTGTTGTATTTTGTCTTATTTCTTTCTATTTTTGACTTAGCAGATAAATTTTACTTTATTATATTCTATTCTATTTTTATATTCAAAATTGATTTTCATTCATTTTGAATTACCACTCATTTTTATTTTAAAATATTATAAATTAGTTGGTGAATAACAATAACTATTCATTATTTTATATATTTACCAAAATTAGTGAATAATAAATTCTAATTACGAATCTCTTCAAAAATTATTATTCAATTCATTTGCATACTTTTTTTACTCTTTATCAAATTTCTCACTATTTTTCTCTACATCTCTATATTTTTGCTAAAAATATTTTGAAATTTTGTACGAGAGCACAGTTGGGTTATGATTTTTGAACGCGTGTTTGTTAAGTTTTAGGAGATTTTATCAAAATTTTTGAGAATTTAAACCCTAAACCTGATCACTCGATATCATCCGATGACTCGATATCTTATGATATCGAGTGTGGTATTTTTTTTTTGCATTTATCTAATTTTTTTTATCTTATATTTGTTGTAGATGTCTTATTAGTGTTTTATAATTCATCATGGCGATGCATGGGATAGATTGGAGTATGTTGGCGGTGAGGAGCAATTTATATGTTTGAGTAATGAATGAATCTGATTCAGCCTCATTCTCTCATAGATTCACAATATTATGCAGTGCGATATGATGAGTACTAGTTATTGCTTATATTATTTAAGCAGTATAGCTGGGTGATCTAGGTAAGTGAAGGCTGCTTTGAAGAACGGTGAAGATATAATGAGGATGCTCAATAAAAACAACATAGATCCAATTATATATGTGGTTACCAAAATGAAAGAACATTCATCGGTATTTGAGACACTTCAATCACAACAAAAAGTTAGATCACCACTCATTGGGTGATGATTATGTAGATGAGGATGCGGCGGAGAAGGAGAGGAACGAGGTGGAGGAGGATGAGAGCCGAAGTAGACTATTGGAGTCATTGGTGACTTTTCTAGATGACTTCTAAGCTCCTGGGCAATTAGATCACTATGATTTAGGTGATCGTAATTTCGCCGATTGGGGTATAAAGAGCGAGATGGCTCTGCAAATAATGGGGAGGTGATAAATTGGGTACTCCCTCTCATTGAGATTGATGCTCCTGAACGTTCGGAGTGCATATGCCAGTAGAGTGGACCCCTACTGAGCTATGCATTGGAGAGATATTTAACAGCAATGATGAGGTAGAGATTGTTGTAAGACTCCATCACATGCATCACAGATTGGAGCACTCCACATAGAGGACCACCACTACCCGCCTAAACTTCAAATGCAAGCATGTCAATGCATGCCCATTTATGCTACGGGCATGGCAAAGTGCGGGTTTGTGGAGAATAACCAAAGTTCATTTGATGCACACATGTCACATTGATATTGATCGTGTTGCTCCTCGTCTTGTGCCTGCAAAAGTGTTGGGCAAGTATTTCTCGAGGAAGTTGGCTAAGAGGGTACTATTTTGAAGCCAAATGAGATGATGTCTGAATTTTTGAGTCAGTTTGGCATAAAAATAGATTATAGTTTTGCTCTGCACGCGAGAAATATGGCAATTGCGATAGTATTCGGCGAGTTTGAGAAGTCTTATGAGATGCTGTCGAGAAACTTACAAGTGTTGTAATCACGTAACCTCGGAAACCGTATTTGATATATCACTACAACAAATAAGGTTATAGACAATACGAATATTCATTCATGTTGTCTATATCGTAATAGACAATGCGAAAGTGTAGTTGCGTAGTAAAAAAATAGGCGGCTATAGACAACACGGCGAACCATATTGTCTATATTAATATAGACGACGCAAGATAATCGCATTGACTATATCAATATAGGCGACACGGACAGACACGTCATCTATGTTTTCAATAAAAATGGAGATAGACGACGTGGTGGCTCGCTGATCATTGATATATCTACCAGATTAATTGCAAATATAGTGGTTAAATAAATTTATATTAAAATGTCGAACCCATGGGGAAAGATGCACGAATTAGTCCTATGTACTAAAACACAGTAGTTAGGAAATTTTATGTTAGAAATTTCCTTTATCCTTTTTTTTATTTTGGTGGGTTAAAGATCAAACCAGTCTAGAAGTCTCTAGATTAGCCCCAGTTTGATTTTAAATGTAAAGTCTTGTAAGGTCTTTTAATCAAATTGTAATTGGAGCTGATCGTAGAACAAACTGAAGAATCAGTCTATGGATGTGCAAAGGACTCAAAGAGACTGAAAGATTTGTATGGAACTGACCAGTCTGAGTCTCATCAGTTTGGAACTCACAAGTTTGGAGATACATTATTATGGAACTCACCAGTCTCAGAATACCAAACTTATCAATCTGGGGATGAACATTCAGACTAGTGACATCAGCCAGCATGGACTTGCCAGACTGACGACATCAGCATGAAATCTTTAGTTCTAATCCCCACGCATAGAGACAAAGCGAATCGTATGAGGAATGGTACATACAAGATCAGACTTAAAGAATTAGAGATTCCTTAAAGTTTGAAAGCACAAGACTTAAGTCTTGATTCCTCAAACTGATCAGTCTATAGATTACTCAGACTAATCATGTTGTCATTCTGACACAAAGGTGAACAGTCACACTCAAAGTCAGAAAAAGCGGGAGCAGGTCCAGATTTCCCAGAAAAGCGTATGCTCACGGCAGAGAGTAGAAACATCGGATTGGACAACATTCGATCTGTCTCTAACGGCTGTATTCATTCAAATATCAGAATCCTCCCCTATAAATAGCTGAGGACTTCTAGAGATTCATATACCCAACATCCAATTTTCAATGAGCTAAAACTCTGTCAAATTTCCTACACGTTCAAAGTTAGAGGCTTTTCATAAGTTTTCGTGTGTCATCTTCATGAACACGAGACTCGGAACTTCCTATTCTTGAGTTCATCTTGATGTTCTTTCTCTCCAAGAAAGAACACAACATCAAGTACACTATGTACTTTGACTCTTATGGTCGTCTAGCCGCAAGTCAGTCAGTCAGTTCCGGGGAGAACTATAAAAACCTCAATTCTAGCGAGGAGGTTGAGTGGTGTGCCCACACTCCAAGAAGTTGAGAAGTGAAGGACGAACAGAGGACCGAATGAGTGAACTAGTGGACTGGAGGACAAGACATCCTCCAGCTAGTGATAGATCGTGGGAGCACCATGTAACTCTGACACTTAGTGGATTTCCAAATTTTGTCTGAAGAGTGGACGTAGGAATTTTGTATCTGAACCACTATAAACTTTTGTGTTATTTATTATTTTCTAGTTTATCAGTTTTTGTATCTTAAAACTTAATACTCAATTGTTGAAGTATATTCTGAAATAGTTCGTGCTTAAAATTAATGCAAGGGCTATATAAGTCAACAAGGAACTTCTACACCCAATGTGAGGCAGAAGGTTACTGCGAAGTTACATTTTATCAGGTATTGTATTTAACACCAATGCCATTTTTGGGAATCTTTTGGAGCATGCACATTATGTTTAGCTAAAACTATAGGTTCGTCTAGATACCATGGCAAAGTACACTTGCCGCATTAAGGTTGATAAGTCATTATACCTTGTCTTGTTGTCTGATGGAAACCTGATAGAGAAAGGAGAACTGGAGGTATAATCTTTTTTACTTGTAATTGGAAATGTTTTTTCATATAAAAACAATCGTAAGTGTATAATTTCTTCAGCATTTTCAGTTGATTCTTCAATTAGTTTAAAATCAACATATGTACAAGATTACGAAGAATCAGTAACCTCTCCTTTGGATGTATTTCGTCAATTTATAGACGAAGTGAGAGAGGTTTCAAATTAGATTTGTTTAGAGATGATGTGGAAGTTATACAGTCCATCGTCTCTCCTTTCTGCGAAGGACAATGTGCTTTTTTTTGAACGCCTGCACATGTTTTATCATTTTCTGACAAAAGATGTTGACTTTGTACTTGTGTTAGAACGGCTCTTCATCAGTCCGAGGAACTGGTAAAACACCAGGATGTCCAGACTTTAAGTAATCTCCATTCTTAAAGTCTGGTCTTAAAGAACATTTCTTTGACTGGTTCTCTTTGTTTCTGTTTGTGAGTGGAGACTTTGTTTTGAAACTGATCTTGATAAACTGAGATGGACCAAACTGGTGTCTTATGACAGCTCTTCTGAGTGTCAATTTCAGGCTTGTAGTCAGTTCCAAATTCGTAGCCAGATTATGTTTCTCCTCACGTAGACCCAACTAGTGGATTGCGCCCTTGATCTAGTTTGTCTTGAACAACTTTGTTACAACTCAAAGATAATCCTATACAGGACTTTACAAGTTTTGTACTAACTAGAGCTATTCTAGAGACTCCCTAAACTGATTGTACCTATACAATTTTTGACACATCAAAACAATCAAAATAAGGTAGAAATGCTTCCTAACACTTTCGAACTGATATTTTTGCGCAATTATAAATATTTCTCGTTCTCTTTCTCTTTCTCTCCTTGCAGCCTCGAGTTTGTCTGCTTCTCTTTCAGCCATCAGTTGCTTGATGATTTCTTTCATGTGGTTCACCTCTTGGACCAACAATAGAGCATTTCCTTGAGTGGGTTGTGTGTCAGGATCCTCCAAAGGTGGCATGTCATGGTCATCCTCTCACTTTGACTGTGGTGGGACTAAATATCAGAAATTGTGCTTTGCTTTTCCTTGCTTTTCTTCCTCCGGACTGTGATCTCGATTTCTGGCTCAAAAGCTTCGAGTGGTTTGCCCCAAGCCCTTGTGTTCATGCAACCTGAGAAAAACACACTGTAGAAATCAGCCTCTGTGTCGACCGACAGGGGCCCTATCGATCAACACGGATGATGCGGCTGTGTCGACCGACACGGTGTGTGTCGACCAAAATATAGCGCAAAATTGGAAAATCACACACGCATACAAACACGAAAATTAAAACAAAAATAAAAATAAAAACTCAATCCAACAGATTTAAAAACAAACTAATAATAAAATAGAATCTAACAGTCCCCATCAACGACACCAATTTGATCACTGCTAAAATTAACAGATAAATTATAGAACAATGGCAAATAAATTTATAACTTTACCCTAAGGTAGTCGAACCTACAGAGACTGTATAACAAGACTATTCTATGTACTAGCCATAGCTTTTAAACCACAGTTATTTGAGTAAATCAGAATATGGTTTTGGTTTGGAATTTGAACATGACAATGCAGAATTTAAAGGGTTTTGAAAACAAAATTTAAAGATACAGATTACAAGGCACATAATCAATTCATCAACTCGACAATGGGGAATAAATCAGATTCAAATGAGTAAAATTCTGTGTTTGGCAATTAAATCCTAGATTACTAATATGTGATTATCTCCTCTCGGTCTCAAGAACACAAATTAGTCAATCCCAATAATTATCAAATTTTAATCCTACAATTAATTCTTCCTTTTTGAGACAGAAAACAATTGTAATCAATTCTCTCTTCCTATTACTAATTTTCACCTTTCGGTCTTTCAATTAATAACTTTCAAACCTAGATTAATTTCATCTCTCGATCCTTCATTAATTCTAGATTTGATTTGAATAAAAACCAAGAATTGAACCATGCTATGAAGTTGAATCATTCATACATGCATCAGAAAAGATTATCAGAACCCTAGAATCTGCGAGGGTTTCTAGCCACTAAACATGGATAGAAACAAAGAAAAAATTCTATTAAAAATCATAAGATACCTTGCAAGGACAATAAGAACCTTCAAGGTCTTGGAAAAACTCCAATGCTAAAATATTCTAAGTGGAATTAAAGATAATTTTCGAGCCCTAATTAGATAATATTTATAGAGGAGTGAAAATATCTATATAAGGTATTGGGCTAAAATATAAAAAATAACAAAACTGAGCAAATTTCCCTTTTCCAGCTATCGTGTCAGTCGACACACATGCATTGTATCAATTCACCCTTCTTCAACCTTCGTATGCGTGTCGATCGACATGCATGCACATGTCAAGCCCCTCTTTCTTGCATTGCTTCCGATCGACATCCGACCTCTGTGTCGGTTGACACAGAGGTCATGCTTCAAGATTGTGGCATGTCTTCCAACTCGGTCGACTTCCCGTGTGTCAATCAAAGCAGCAACTCTGTCAAACTCGGTTCTTTTCACCTTTTGCTCACTTTTAGCCTCAAAAACCTACAAAACTTAGCATGGGAAGCATAACACCTCTATAATACACTCATGCATGAAAACAACTAATAAACAAACCTAATTGCACTAAAAAAAGGAGAAAAACATGGATAAGTGAGTACAAATATGAGCTTATCAAGTAGCAGTCACATGGAAGTCCAGATTACAAATAGTTGTTGTTTTGTCAACAACTGAGCCAGAATTTATAGCGATTACTGAAGCTATAAAAGAGGGTCTGTGGCTTAAAGGTATCTTAACAGAGTTGGGAGTTCGTATTAAACAAGTGGTGATTTACTATGATAGTCAAAGTGCCCTGCACTTCACCAAACATCCGTTGTTTCACGATAAGTCGAAACACATAAATGTTAAATATCATTTTGTCTATATTGTTGATAAAAGCTTGGTTAAGATGTTGAAGGTGTCAACTTCTCACAATGTTGCAGACATGTTAACAAAAAGTGTGTCTGCGGCAAAGTTTTTTCACTATTTGGAGATAATTGGAGTTTGTTGAATCATGGGATTCAGCCTTGTAGTTCTGTCATGGAACTCTTCTTGAGGGGAATGAGAAGTTTTATTAGTGATGCATTCAGGAGGGGGATTTTTTGAATGAGTGAATGCATAGAGTCTGAGATGGAGTGATGTTACTGATTAGGTTCGATCATTGCTACAGTTTATGTACGCATTTGCTTTGGTTTAAGTCACACTTTAGTTATAAAGTTGTTGGGTATATTTTGTGAGGCTTGGATAGACATGTGGAAGGTGGAGATTGGGTAAAGCCATATTAACGTAGGAACGAGCTAACTAATCGTTGAAGCTCAGTTCTGGCTTTCTATTTTGCGAGAGAGAGATCAAAACTTCAGCCATTGTTTTGATTTCGAGTTTATAGTGATTGAGTGTGTTAAGTGTTGTACTCAGACTTATTCAGTAATAAAATCTCGTAACCCTTCGTGGACGTAGGTCAATTTGACCGAACCACTTAACCCGCTATGTTCGTGTGAGTATTGTGTTGAGGCGTTTGTGATTGCTCGAATTTTTTGTTTCATTCTTACAAGTCATATCACATTGTCTTGAAACGATCCTTCTCAACCTTTTTAGGTCTTCAAATTGACCCTTCTTCGGTCACAATTATCTCTACCTTCGCGCCCAATTGGATGTTTCAAGGTGTATTTCTAACCCTCTTAGTTGTACATTTTCCAACTGAGGAAAAGACTTGTCCGCCTAATTGTGGATTATATCCTTCATGGTTAGCTCTGGTGAGGAATCCTTTCACAATCTATACCTCTAAAATCTTGATCTTAGTAGAATCTCCCACTAATGGTTCACTTATTCTTTTCAAATAATGCACTCTATTATGATATTTTATGTTGAGAAGTGCACGTGACAATTCTGCTTCGGAGATGACTTTTCTGCAAAACCTCAAGGTTTAAGCCTCGGACTAGTGCGAATAGTTGCACAGGGCTTCTTTGGATACACTCATTACCTAATGTTCTGAGCCTTCCTAGCATAATATTATACTCATTTCTAGATTTAGAAAATCTTGATTGATGTTCTAGAATAGGGAAACCTCCAGTTGTTCTTAGAACAATTAGGATGCCTCCAGTTATCTTTTCGATAACTGTTCTCTCGATAATTGGCATGACTAAATGGTTTATTTGTCCGTTGCAACTGAATTTCGCTTAGATGTGCAGCCTTCGTCAATTTTTCTTTAGGCTTACGTTTAGCTTTCTCAGGAGTTGTCCTTACAAAGTTTTTCACCCTAGGTGACTCAAAGCAGCCAGTCCGTAGGACCAACAACTCCAATACCAAGTGATGGTCCCAATCCATAACAAACTATGTCTTAAACGATAAAATATTAGAAAGCGCAGGATGACAATAAATAAAAATGCATATGAAGTGTGTGTAATTGGGTGGGCCCAAGTCCAATTATAAGTATTGTGAAAGTCTTAAAGTCTAGGAATTTAGATAGTAAATTTTAGCTATACTCAAATAATGGTGATCAGTTGTTGGGTTTCAAAGAGTTGGTGAAGTGCAGAAGAAAATAACATAAAGTAGTAATAAATAAAACACAAGTAGTTATAGTGGTTTAGGATCTCAAAATTCCTACGTCCACTCTTCTTCCCACTGGAAAGAAATTCACTAACTTCAGCAGTAAACTATAGCTCTCGATAGATTACAAATGTTGTTTTTTCTCACAACAAATGATTAATTATCAACGACCTAATCACTTCTACACTAGTCGGTTGAGCTTTACCACGAACTCCAGTTGTTAGGCTCTCCCTCCTGTAACTTTCAGCATCCACAATGCTCCAACGCAAATGATAGGTTTCGATTTTCTGACTTGTTGAGTTTTGTAACACTTCTTAATGTTAGGAAGTAACAATTTGTGATCTTGTTGACTTTTCTAGAGTCATCAATCATCTCCTTCTGAAACTGGCACTGTAAAATAGCTATGAACTTTTTTTAATCACGTGTCCACATGACACGATGATCTCAATCAAGGAAGCTCGGAGCAATTAAAAAATTTCAGAGATGAGAGCGTCTTCTCTCGCGCACTGTATCTTTCTTTATCTCATAGAGTCATTATCTGAAAACTATCCAAAAATATTTTCTTTTGAAATCAAATGGAGTATTTATATTTATAGACTCACATTTTTTTTTTTGATTTATGTCTATTGAGTAAGGTTGAAAGGATTCCAGCCTTTTGCTGGTAAATGTTGGTGTACGAAGTTGTACATTCATGCAACTTTTGTTCTTGTTGTCCAATCTAACAAGACAACATATGTATCTCAGATTTAAATATTCAACTGGTTTGAGATTTTCTTTTTTTTTTTCTCAATTATTGGCAGAATCTTTTCTCTTTCCTCATAATTGTCGACTAATTAGTTATAGACTTCGATTGACTTGATCATCTCTACAATTGATTCTTCGTGTTTTAGAGTTTTCAGCTGATCAGGTCTAAACTATTACAACATACAAAACCTAACATTTACATCTTATAATTGAATAAACCAAAATCAACTTTATACAAAAATTAACTGACTTTTTTTTACAATCATTAAAACTACATATTTTCTTAAACAAAATAATTCGACTAAACCAAAAATTGATAACAACGAGATCATAAAATTCGAGTTCCTTAATTCCATAAATTTTAAATTACCAAATGAACCAGATTATAGAAACATAATCATGATTCCAATTTCAAAATATCACGAAACTAAATTAACTCATGACAATAATGTTGGTTACAAGATCTGTGAAGAAAAACTGAAAACACTGCAAGTAATTATGTCTAGTACGACAAGTTTTTACAACTATATCTGCAGGTACTGCTAGTACGAGAACAATTAAAAGAAATTAAATAAATAGAAATAAAATAGAATAAATCCCATCCGAGTCGAGGAAGCCCTCTTCCCGCAAGATAAATTTGCCGACGTAGTGCTCGTCTAATGGTGGTTTGTCCCCAAAGGTAAAATGGCTTCGTCCTTTACGAGGCAGCACCGCAAATCGCAAAGGCTCCGACGAACTGAATAGAGGCGAAACTGAGTTGCAGAAGAACAACAAAAAAAAATGCAGTAATATGAGGAAAATGTTGCAGTATCTCTGGCTACGTGAGTTGTCTGATGTTTGGGGAACCGGGGGCAGGAGACAACATGA
>JAPKLW010002557.1:34609-47262 GCA_026898455.1 Plectranthus barbatus
TAATTCCCCATGTGCAAAATATGGTGTAACTGTCCACATTCAAATTGCAATACGTGTTTACACACCTCAAAATATAGATTAATTAATTTAATCTATCATTGTGGGACACTTCGTTTATTACATCTCACTTGTTTAATAACCCACCAACCGTGTAACTTCGTGGACTCATTTCTCACTCACCGAAATTCGGATTTGAAAAAACAAATATACCACGATCATCTACTCATCGCGTAGATTATGTTGGTTATATTTAATTACGACGAAATTAAATATTTCACATCGAGAATTTACCACAAAATACCCGAATTACCAACAAATAATCATGTACGGCCTCGGTAATAATACCAAAATAACAAAAACAATTATGCTGAAGCCATACATAAAATTAACACCGAAACTATATTCGAGAAATCAAAGAATTCGTAAATCTCATGCGATAATTAAATCATAATTATGAGTTGCCATAAGTAACTGAATCAAAAATTGATTAAATCATATCAATTCAAAGCACCGAATTTTTTTATGAAACAGGAGTAGGTGATTTCATTATTCAAAATCAACTCACTAATTAATGTATAAATCATACAATTTGAAGCCAATTAACCAAAATCGGTGCATTAATTGAAACAGCAAATCGAAGATAATCAGAAGACCGCCAAAGTCAGTTTTCAATTATTTTCACACTAAACTTGGTAAATAATTCCGAACTCCTATACATTTAATATAATCATTTTAATTATGTGAAAACCTTAAATAATCAATATTATACATATTTAAAAATTAACCAAAAGAATGTGAACTTTCAGAAAAATCCCTACATTTAACCTACTATTTAAAGAGTTTAGAAAATTCTATATTAATTTCCATTTATACTTAGGAATAATAATAAAATACAAAAATTTATAAATTTATTTTAATAGTAAAAGTCTTGCAGGGTACACCATCAATATTTTTTCCTTCATTCAATTATATAATGTTTAATGAATAGATAATCGATTTTTCTAACTAGTGTATTGCATTAAATATAAAATCATATATATTTCTTAATAAAATATTCTATGTGATATAAAAAAAAAAAATGAATTGTAAGGAAATATAGATATACGGTTTTACTTAGTTCTAATTAAGAGATTTGCAACTTAAGATAAATAAGAAATAAAAAGAATTAGAAAAGTTGTGTGCGACTATTTTTGCGATCAATTTTAAGTTTTGAATATTGGATTTGCATGAGAGTCGATTGAGTTGATAAATTTTATTTTTAATTATTTTCTTAAGGATTAATTTCAATTTAATTCCTAACGTTTGCTCATTTTTACAAAAATAACCTAATGTTTATAAAATTGCAATTTAATTCCTAATGTTTATCTATTTTTGCAATTTAATTCCTAAAGTTTCAAACATGCCTTTTAATTCCTATTGTTACTCCATTTTCGCAATTTAATTCCCAACATTACAAATTTACATTTTAATTCCTAGAATTTATTAAATTACATTTTTAAACACTAACAACTATCTATTTTTCTATTTTCAATTAAAAAATAACCAAGCAATTTACATATATTCCTAATATATTTTCTTAATTTCTTGAAAAAATTATTAGTTCTTAAAATTTGTTCAATTTTAAAATTTAATTTCTAATAAATGTCTATTTTTTATAATTTAACTCATAAATATAAAAAATTAAAATATAAAATTATTAATATTAGTTTTTTTTTTTAAAAGGGCATCCATTATTTGCATAAATAGATTAATGTTAGGAATTAAATTACAAAAATTGAAACATTAACTTATAATGTAATTTTATATCTTGAATTTTAATATTTATGAGTTAAATTATAAAAAATAGAAAATTACTACAAATTAAAATATAAAAACGAACAAACTTTATGAAAAAAATTGCAAAATATTTAAAAAAATTAGGAGTTAAAATATAATTTTATAAATGTAAGATTATTTTTAATTAAATTAAAAAATGAATAAACTTTAGTAGTTAAAATATAATTTAATATAAATTAGGGAATAATATACATCTTTTAGAATGTGGGGAATTAAAATGTAGACCTTGTATATGTTGGGCGTTAAATTGCTAAAATGAACAAATGTTAGGAATTAAATTGCATGTTTGGAACGTTATGAATTAAATTGCAAAAATAGACAAACGTTAGGAATTAAATTGCAATTATGTAAACGCTAGGTTATTTTTGAAAACATGAGCAAACGTTGGGAATTAAATTGCAATTAGTCCTTTTCTTAAAATTATTTGAATTGTATTAAAATTATTTTAATATAAATAATACAGTATAAAAATTATGTTAATAATTTGTTTGCAATCTCATATAAATATTCTAAACTAAAAAGGATTTTATTATATTTAAGAAAATGGGTATTTCTAGAAAATGACTAATTTATGAATGTGTACATAATATTGATTATTTATGATTTTTGTATAATTAAATTGGCTATTTAAAGTTTTCACTCGATAATCTGAAAATTTAAACGTAGAAGTACTAACTAGAAGCTATAATTGAAAATCTTGAATTGTATTGGATCTTCCATTTTTTCTTGGATCCAAATTAAATTGATGGTTGATTCAACAAATCAATTATCTATATTTACAATTTTATCTCTTACCAAATCATAAATATATCTTTTGAGTAATGCATTAATTATAATAGCAGATGTTATATATACGAATTAAATTTTACATGACGAGCTTGAAAACTTGAGCTCAATCAAATCAAACTCAACCATATTTAATTTGACTCAACTTTGGATCACGTGTAATATGCCGCAGTTTTATGCCTATAATCATGGTTGTAAAAATCGCTAGGCGCTAGTTGGGCGCTCGGGTGGGATCTAGTCCCTAGGCGATTTAGGTAGGGCCTAGGCATTTTCTTAACATTAGTTAATCGGTAAGCTAATTTTTATATTTAATATTTAGAATGCATATTTAGTACTAATAAAAATTAATATTATATAAATTTTAATTATTTTTAAAAATATAAAAATAGGCTTGCTGAACTAACTTGGGGGACGCTAGCCTTCTTATTTAGGCGGGGTCTAGTCATTTTCATGTCAATTGTTAATCAGTAAGTTAATTTTTTATGTTTAATATTTATAATATATATTTAACAATAATAAAAATTATAACTATATAAATTTGAATTTTTTTTTTTAAATATAGAAAAAAATCGGTTGCTGAACTGACTAGGCGGGCGCCTAGCTTGCTTAGTTGGCCAATTAGATCGGCACCTAAGCAGGTAAGGTGGCCTAGTCGTTGTCTAAGTGTTGATTACTTGCTAAATTCCTTAAGTACGAAGATTTGAAGGTTTTCGAATCGGTTAGAGACCGCTTAGCGCTTAGCCGACTTAAGCGGTGGTATTAAACGAAGATTTTTATAACAATAATTTTAAGGTAAAAATTTGCATTAGGCACGCCTAAATTTTAATAGATTGGTTGCTCGTCCCACGCACACACCTAAATTTTAAAGCTTTAAATGAAATGATTTTCCTTCACAAATCTCATATATATTTCACGAAAGAGAATCTAAAATTTGGGAAGACTTCAACCACGCCATGGCTACAACTCTCTACCAATCAATTCACTACTGGCTCGTCGACCACCCCATCATCAGCCAATACGAGTGGGATTCCGGCCGAACACCCGCCGCCTCCCTGCTCTTCCTCACCGCCTCCGTCGTGGCCTACCTCTCCCTCACCCTCCTCTTCTACCGCTTCCCCATTCTCCCCACCCTCTCCGCCTCCACCCTCCGCCTCCCCGCCGCTTCCCATAGCATTCTCCTCTGCCTCCTCTCCCTCGTCATGGCCGTTGGCTGCACCCTCTCGGTGCTCCACCAAACCCCACCTGACAACCTCGCATGGAGCTTGTGCTTCCCCGCCGCCGCCGCCGAGACACGCGGCCCGACTTTCTTCTGGGCCCACGTTTTCTACCTCTCCAAGATACTCGAGTACGTGGACACGCTGCTGATACTCCTGAGCTGCTCCCGCTCGCGGCGGCTGTCCTTCCTCCACGTGTACCATCACGCAGTGGTGCCGGTGATGGCCTACACATGGGTGGCGGCGCCGGTGGCGGCGCCGATGTCGGCGTTCCCGGCGGGGCTGGTGCTGAACGCTGCCGTGCATGTGATGATGTACGCCTACTACATGGCGGCGGCGCTGGGGTTCCAAACCCCCCGGTGGAAGCGGGCGTTGACGGGCTGCCAGATCGCACAGTTTTTATTGGGGCTTCCGATTTTCTGGTTGATGCTCTACTTCCACTTTACCGGGTCGGGTTGTTCGGGGATGCGGGCTTGGATATTTACTAACTCCGCAACTTCTCTGATTTTTGCATTATTTGTTGACTTTTATCTTAAAAACTACACCCACAAAACGAAGTCGGGTGACCCGGTCGTCTCCGGCAAGGGCAAAACACCGTGATTCATTCTTTTTAAATAACTCATGTTGGGCTGCACTAACTTCAGGTAAGCGGCCGGGTCGGGTGGGTAACCTCCACCAGATTAAACTTTCTTTATATTTAAAAATAATAAAGTATCAATTTCACAAAATTATGTATAAACTCATGATATTGAGAGTATGTCTCCACCCATCCCTAGTATATATATTGTAATGGTTGAATAAATATCCAATTTGTATTTGAATCCTATAATTCTTTCTGCATTCTTATTGATAATAGTTGGTTAAATTGGTTCTTTTAAATGCATGAAGAAGCAAGCAGAGGCGGATCTATTAGTTACAGGTATATATAGTTGTACCCTAATATATATATATATATATATATAGGGATTGGATCCGGTGATAAAAAATCCTCCCGTGATAAAATGATAAAGCTGCTTGATTACCTTTACAATGTTGCTTGATTGTGTTTTAGTTGTTGCTTGATTACAATGTTGCTTGATTCTATTTCAGATGTTGCTTGATCATTTATTGCTTGATAGCGTTTTAAGTGTTGCTTGATTAGTTATTAGCCATTGATTTAATTAGATCTAATGGATGAGATTCATTCTTATTTTTAATATACTTATTTATTATCATATGATCCCTCCTCTATATATATATATATATATATATATATATATATATATGAAGCGGATCCAGTGAGAAAACTCTTAACGTGAGAAAATGACAAAGATGCTTGATTACCTTCACGCCATTGCTTGATTGTATTCAGGTCGTTGCTTGATTGCAATGTTGCTTGATTGTGCTTTAATTGTTGCTTGATTATTTTGTTGCTTGATTGCGTTTTAGTTGTTGCTTGATTCAATATCAACCATTGATTTTTTTAGATCTGATAGACATGATTCATTCTTTTTTCTCACAGGAATTTTTTTTTTTTACATGATCCCTCCTATATATATATATATATATATAGGGATGCATTCATATGTTAACCACTTCCCAGATGTCACATGTTACCTCATTGTCGGTGCATTATCTAGACAAGCTAATTACATTATCTAGGCCATATGCGGTACATTACGAAGATAATATATTACATTATTATTGCATTACATTATCTTCGTAATGTACCGTATATGGCCTAGATAATGTAATTAGCTTGTCTAGAAAATGCACCGACAATGAGGTAACAGGTAACATATGAGAAGTGGTTAACATATGATTACAACTCTCTCTCTCTCTCTCTCTATATATATATATATATATATATATATATAGACTTGTAATCATATGTGAACCACCTCCGAGATGAGATATGTGAACTACATATCAGCCATCCAATTTTGAAAATTAATGGATAAGATTTAATCTGGATTTTTTTTAATTTATAAATATTTTAAATTAATAATTTAGGGTATTTTAGGCATTCTAATGTTATGATATTTCTATTCTTTAACCACCTCCTTATTTTTCTCTTTTTTTATACTGTCAAATCCAGAATGATGCGCAGAAAATTAATCCTCATCTTTCTCAAATAATCCTCACTCATGAAATATGCTTCGCAAGAGAAGTCGACACCATTGATGTGAAGAATTTAATCTGAAGAGTGAGAGAAAGACGAATATTTACTAACACAAAACAAATTTTAATTATACTATATTCATATAAATAAATTTATTGATTTGCTTGCTGATTCACGAGACTTATTTAAAAATTAAAAGATTCGAATTGCTATATTTACCTTAATTGTATTATTATCATTATTTTTATATATTTCTACATTATATATATATCTAGAGAGAGTGCATTCTCAATTTATCTTATCTAATAAATATATTTTACAAATTCATACTAAAACAAAGCAATTCATATAATTACATAATAATTTTATCACTTTTCCTCCTAAAAATAGCAATTTCCTATTTTATATTTATTTTATTTACTGTTTCTTCTGATATATTATATATATATACTATAAACAATAATAATATATAACAAACTATATTTGTCATGTATTGTTTAAAATATTATATCTCCCCAATTTATTATATTTATTACTTGTTAAATAATACACATATTATTTTTAATGGGATAATTTTGAGGGAAGAAAACCCTATTTTGTAAGTTTTGTGTTTTATCTACTTATTTTTATTTTTTTTAATTTATATGCATAGTTTACCATATAGCATATAAAATAATTTATATTATAATATATATATATATATATATATATATAATATTGATGAATGAAAATAAGATATTTAATAATAATTACTTAAAATATAAAAACATATAATTTTGTTAATTATATTTTGATATTGTAAAAGAAGACATATATAATTGATTCGCGTATTGCGCTTATGTAAATTTTGTTATATATATATGGTTGCATTATATGGTTACCTAGCTTTCGTATGTTATACGAGACTAAAATCCAACCTTCCAATTTGAATTTGGATGGATAGGATTAAGTTTAAATTTTAATGATTAAATATATAATAAGGATAATGAGGTAATTAATTTATATTATTATTTCTCATTAACCAATTGAATGTTACGTTATTCCTTGTTTCTCTCTCCCATCAATATGCTCTCTCTTCTATTATTCTTATAAAATTTTAAATAATCATAACTCATTCAATTTAAGTTATTTTTTTACATACTATGTATCAAATTAAAGATAATTTAATTATCTTTCAAACGAGATCCCTATTACATATGTTCAGAATAAGATAATCGAAGTAAAACTAAATAATGTAATAGGTAAAGCTAAATAATGTACCATAATATAGAGAATAATGTAATGATATAGTATATTTACCTAATTTCGATGTTGTTCATATAAAAACTGGGGAAAATATTGATTTCACAATTACGGTTGCATTTTATACATTAAAAAAGGTGTTCGAGTGCTACATTATGTGTCGTCTTTGTATTATATTATCCATGTTTTTTTTTTCGGTTGCAAGATATAGATCAAATTGTTGCATGAATGGTACATTATACATCGACTGAATGATACATTATGTGTCACATGAGTATTACATTATTCATATCTGTTTTTTTTTTTTTTTGAGTTGTAGTATATAGATCAAAGTGTTGCCTGAATGGTACAATATGTGTTGTGGTACATTATGTATCGGCATTATAGTACATTATTCAACCGTATGTACATTATTCATGTATGTATTTTTTGTGGTTGCATGATATAGATCAATGAGTTGTCTGGATGATACATTATATATTGACTGAGTGGTACATTATGTATTGATTGTATATTATATTATTTGACTGTATATTATATTATTCATGTCTTTTTTTGCGGTTGCATGACGTTGATAAAAGTCTGAATGGTGCATTGTATATCGATTGATTTGTACATTATGTGTTCACTGTATATTACATTATTAATGTCTGGTTTCTTGCTGAAAAAAGAAACAAATATTTCTCTTTATTCATCAATCTGTAATTCACTTTATTAGTATTACAGTATTACATTATTCTTATTATTATGTTACATTATTTAGTTTTAGCTATTACATTATTTGATTTTGCTACAATTACCTTATTCCTAACATATGCAATATGGATGTCGTTTGAAAGGTAATTAAATTATCTTTAATTTGATATATAATAAGTGAAAAAATAATTCAAATTGAAAAGGTTATGATTATTTAAAGTTTTATAAGAATTATAGAGGAGAGAGAAAAATGATGAGAGAAGGAAAACTAAAAAACAACGTGTGATTGGTTAATGAAAGAGAATAATATAAATTAATTACCTAATATACCTAATATACCCTTAATTTATATTTAAAAACTAAAAATAAAAATTAATTCATTATTGAATAACCGTTAGATTGATAAAATAAATGGTTCATATTTGGGCTCATATAACATTTAGAGAATTGGTAACATATGATCACTACTATATATATATATATATATATATATATATATATATATATATATAGGGGAGTGATCATATGAGAACGGAAGTTACCATGTGAAAATAAGAACAAATCTCGTCCATCCAAAATATGAAATCAACAGCTCAGATTTAATTTCGTCCGCGTTTCATTGTTGTTTGTATTGACCTGCATTATTGTAAAATGAGGGGTAATTTTGTACTTACATGAATCCAATCTTTTTAGAATCTTAATTTAAATCTTGCGATCCTTCTTTCCTTTGCGGTTTGCGATTTACGATCTTCATTCCTTCTGTGATTATATATTTTCTTCACTCATTCTCTCCGTGAAATCTGCTCGCCATCATCTGGATTCGTTATTGTTTGCGTTCGTCATCGTCTGCGTTCGTCATCGTCTATGTTCATCATAGCAGTTGTTTTCTGATATGTGTTCGATCATTAGTTATCAAATTATGGTGATAGAATTGAAGTTTCATTGTATAGGTTATTGATGATTTGTTTGCAGATATTGAATTAGGTTTCATAAATTATTGTTTTCTGTTTGGTGTTTTCACTCTTAATTGTTTTATTTGAAGACGTGCATTATATATCGCTATGAATTGCATTATATATTTGTAGTACTTATGTTATATCTGAAAGAGTGACTATTAGTTTACATACTTTCAAATTTGTTTTATAACTGCATTATATAATGTTATGACTTGCATTATTGTTTTGCAATAGTTGCATTATATGTGAGTCAATTATAATTAGTTTATGGAGGTTTTGTTCCGTTATGAGAATTCATTATATAGTGTAAATACATGCATTATATAGTTATGAATCTTGCATTATATATTTGTAGTACTTATGTTATATCTGAAAGAGTGGTTATTAGTTTACTTACTTTCAAATTTGTTTTATGTCTGCATTATATAATGTTATGGCATGCATTATTGTTTTGTACTAGTTGCATTATATGTGAGTCGGTTATACTTAGTTTATGGAGGTTCTGTTCCGTTATGAGAATTCATTTTACAGTGTAAATACATGCATTATATAGTTATGAATCTTGCATTATATGTTATAAGTTTCAAATTTAATTCATGAATTTTTCTGTACAGATTTGTTTGTTTCAAAGTGTGATAACATAACATTCAAGCAGATGCAGAGGATAGCTGATGTGGTGTGCCTTGTTGATAATGGTGAGATTGTTGAGATTATGGAGGCTCACCATCTCTCACAGACTAATTTAGCATCCCTTGGCCAAAGCCTTCCTTGACCTCAACTAGCTTTTTACATCAACTCTGTATAAGATTGAAAGCTAGCTATGTTGAGATTGATGATTGATGATGATTGAGGATGTTCTATCCCTTGTTTGTTCCACAATGAATTGTATTTCTACTATTGTATTGTATTGTTATTTGTCAATCCTCATTCTTGCAACTTGTGATGTTTCTAGAAGAGGTTCAATGAGTGATTGTAACTTGTTTTAAATTCAGATTTAATTACAATTTTATTTGCAAGCCACAATTTACGTTGCTTTTGCACATTCATTTTTAATTAATTAAAGAAGAAAAAACACATTGAAATTATATTAACATATTTTTTAAGTTCAACATATAATGATAATATTTGTAGTATATAATGATAGTACATAAACTATATAATGCAGGTCTGCTTTGTTTGATGAAATCCACTGCTTTGAATTATTACACATGTTAGTAATATTTGTGTATTCGTGTGAAATTCGAGGGGAAATATATAATGATAGTATCTTCTCTCTATAATGATAGTTTGTGAACTGTATAATGCATGTACTTGGTATGTGTATTAAGAAAGTAATAATTTAAGGGCGAATTTTAATTATAGGCGAAAAGACTAAATTGCCCTATAATGCAGGTTTTTGGGGAAAAAATGCCCGCGTTGTTTCATGAGATCTGGATCGTTGATTGAGCGAGATCTACGGTCGAGAATGGTTCTTATTTCTTATGGTAACAACCGTTCTCACTGGATCACATCCCTATATATATATATATATATATAGGGGCTGATCTGGTGAGAATAGCTCTTATCATGAGAAATGAGAATAAATCTCGTCCATAGATTTAACAACATCAACGATCCAGATTACATAAGAGCTTTAACAAAAAACGCGGCATAATATCCTCATTTTACTTCATTAAAGGGCAACATAGTCATTACGAACGTACAAGGCGCAAAAGTTGTGTTTTGTTCATTTTATGTATTATATACTTCATTTTATCTTAGTTATACTTCATTTTATCTCAATTGCGAATCATTATAAAATAAATTCGATTAATGTAATATCCCGAGTTTTTATTAAGCGACTTATAGCTTCATTAATTATTAAATAAAAAGGGATTATTTATTTTGCCCTTAAATTATTCGTTACTCAATTTTCGACACCCGTTGTTGCATGCATGTCTGTTTCATGCAAACAAAATGTCCATGAGTACATATTAAGAAACCCTAAGCAACCATGCAGACGAACTTTACGTAGGAAACCCGTGCGCGATAAACGGGGCTTTCTAGTGTGTTTTGGGTACGATAAAATCGACAACTTGCACCCGAGAGCTCCGTTTCTTTCATCGAGCTAGGGTATACTTGAAATTAATTTATAAAAATTTTAGAAACAAATGGAATGAAATTCCGAGACCCGTGGAATATTTTATGATTTTTCGAACTATTAAGTTCGGAGGGAAAACGGGAAAATTCCAAAAATTGTGGAATTTAACCCACGGGTAGGATTCGCGATTTAGAGCATTTCCATGGATGTCCATTTTCTAAATTGGACAATGCATGTCAAATTAAGAAGCAACGAAGGTCGAATAACGGGGTTATTACATGAAATAACGAATCTGGAGCCGCGACGAGTGGGATCGTGCCACGTGGCACTCCCCAACACACCCCATACCCTCCCACATGCCTTCAATGATTGCGGGTGCTGAATTGTGGCTAAACAAGCTGATCAGAACAAGAAAGAAGCAACAGCTCACTTCATTCCATCACCCCGCAACCCGTGCAGCAGCTTTCATCCCACCACCTTCATCGCAATTTTCCGACCAACCGGGTGAGAGTCAGGCCACGATTCCTGAAGACAAAACAAAGATCGTACCTCAAGCTTTCCATAGAATCTGGAAGAAGCCAATTTGGTTGAGGATCGCGAGAGTTACAGCTCGATCAACAGGGCCTGTTGGTAAGCGATTCCAAAACCGTAACCTTCGTTGGAACTTCGTGTAAACGACAATGAACCTGCGATTAACCTACATATTATTGTTCCTTGTGATGGTAGGAAGCTTTTGGTAGTATTCGTTCACCACCCCCGCCGATCGATCGCCGGAAAAATCGCCTGCAACGTCCAAGAAAGGTAGGGTTTCCTTCCTTTTTCTTCACCTGTTGCAGCTGCTCGTTTTCATTATTTCGTGGGTTGTGTTGCATCTCATTTAGTTCCTAGGGTTGTATAGAGGGTGGGGGTGCGTCGGGAGACTCTGGTTTGGCCAGAAACGGCCGGAAATGGCCGGAGAAAAACAGCCGCGTCGCACGCTCACGACAGCTGCTGTTGGCGACCTTCCGTCGATCGACGGGGCCTTGCCGTCGATTGGCGGAGCCGTCGTTGATCGACGGAGCCCCACCGTCGATCGACGGAGCCGTCGGCTGTGTCGTGCTTTCGTGTTTTCTTTGCCCGTTTTCGATCCGATTTGATTTATTTTCGACGCATGACTATTTATATCAGTTCTGAGGCTATTAATGTTTGAATACGTGCAAATTGAACTGATTTCAGACGTTGGGAATCGACTATAATAAATCATGCAAGTACTATTACGTGTTGAAGTGTTTAATCCATTTTCAAACTCTGAATTGGTTGATTATTTAACCATGGGTTGTTTTCTGAGATGAGGGAATTTGGGTAAGTTCATGCATGTCCGAATGTACGGGCAATGCATGTTGGGTAGCTAGGATTATGTTTGTCTCGTCGTAAAGTCAGTTTGCCTTAGAACCTGAATTCTGCGAAGATATTAGCTGGGGTGCTGATTTATACTACGTAGATAATCCACCTAATTTGTTGTATTCTCCTGTGTTGTCAATTGAAGGAAACACAGGGTAACCGGAGAGCTTTTCAATCACAAATCAACTTACTTGCGCCGTATCTGTAAGCATTTGAGGTGGGGACGATTTTATTCCTATTTTCGCTTGATTTTGGGCTATAAGCCCTACTTTTGAAAAGTATGCAAATTGATTTGATTTTAACTGATTGTCTATACCAAAACTGTTTTGAATTCGTATCTGTTCCTCTGGTCAACCGAGTTG